>NJCR01001419.1:0-30834 GCA_002234235.1 Fusarium hostae
TCGGTCTGTTAGCCACACTGATTTGTAGATAATATCAATGAGTGACTGTGGAGTCTCTGTCGAGAACTTCAACTTTCAAGAATGTGGGCATGCCTCGACTCCCCAACTATTCAAGGAGAATCTCCAAGCCATTAGTAACCGAAAGCGAATTAAAACAGGTTCGGAACACTGTATGTTACACTCTATCACGCTCTTGGCTTCTCACCATGCCTAGTCCCTTGTCAGAAATCACAGACGTTGGTGCTGCCCATCACGTCCTTCTGCATATGACTCAGAAATTGGTTCACTCTGGGCCAGTCATGCAAGAAATGATCAATACGTTTGATGTGCAGCATGGATCAAGTCTATCAACATTATAGGCCATGTCTTCTGACAGGGAAGCAAGTCGATGGCAATCAGATATCCTTGTCTATAACATAAGCCTCGTCAGCAAGATGTCAAAGCGCAACATAACCCACAATGCATGAAACATGGCTGTATTCAACAACGTCTCGTTTCGATGCAAGACCCCAAAATCGGCTATCGTCAACCGAGCTAGACAGGCCGGGTTCCCAGACGACATCTCGAGCCGGTCCAGACATCGGGGACGTCCGGACCTCGGAGAGCCACTATATCCACCGCGGCAGTTGTAACTACAAGTTAAACTCCCAAGGTGACATTCAGGGCTGTTTATGTTCCGTGCGATGATTTTTCGTGAAACTTTGGTCGTCTACTACGTAGTAGTAGAGTTGCAAACAAGGACTCCATCGATCGATGGAACTTCGGACGATCAAAGAATCAATTGCCGGTTGCGAACCAAGGGAGGTTGGTTCGCCTGGCGAGATAGTGTCATCTCAGATCGATTTGAGCCAAAGCAACTAATGCAGGTGACAAGTTTGATATCAGGAGTTTTCAGAGGTCGAAACTCCAAACACCAACTCTAAAATACCTTGAATCCCTACCAGGACCCAGGGATCCCTGCAAGTTCGGTCATTGCTTCTCCGGCAGCACAGACGTCAGCTGGAGCTGGTACAACGGCATGCGGAATAATCAAAATTAAAGACTTGAGGGTAAGGCTGCACTTGAAAAAGCACGAAGTGTCCAAGCGTAAGGACTGACCGTTTAGTGCTCAATGGTATTTTGTACCTGGAAATAGCAACAGAAACAATACTAAAAGACCATTTGAAGACCCAGCATCCTTGTTGCTGATCGTGGCAAGTCAAAGCCTATGGTTGGTTCAGCCTCGGAAACTCGAATCAGCATCCCATACCCTGTCAATGGCAGCAGCGGCATATCCGTTTAGTAATTACTACATTGAAGCAGACAAGCATCCGTGAATGTAGATCATCAAGGTTAAGCTTCCTGTCGAGATCCCTGAGTCTTTGATGAAGGGCCCCGAGGGTATGTTTGTACCCTTGACTTCAACCGGGTACCGCGCCCGTTGAGATTATGATTCGTCGGTCCGTGATCGTCAAGGCGCTCCATTCCGTATGCCTGATACTCGGTTCAGGAGATAAGGCCTCTTCCTCTCCCAACAGGTCCTTAAATTCACTCAATTGCTAAGCGACAGCGGGCACTGGACAGCCTGGTTTATCTCTTTTTGAATGTCTGCATATTCAACCGTGGATCCGATATGTCACCCTGTCAGATGCATTGCACCAACCAGAGACTTGACTGGTGACACAAGCCGCGGCAATCCACTACGGCTATGTAGATTCGAGGAGACTGGCTTAGCGACGAATATAACTCATCGCGACGACCTCCTTTTTCCATGTGACTGGTGTGGAGAGGACTTTGCGCTTTGACAATCGAGGCCCACTTGTTGCAATGTTGTTGAGTTATATCCGTATTTGTTTCACCCATGCCCTGGATCTAGACGTGATCCAAAATGAACGCCTCAAGGAAAACTGCATCCGACAATACCATGAGTGCTTGACCTGGTCTGGGTCATCTGCTATCAAGGGCATTAAGCTTGATGCCGCCTGGCTACTTTTGGCTTGGCCATCTTCACTAATCAGACTATCTGAAAATGGCCCAGATCTGGATCTTGCCAGTTAGCAGATCTGACTCTATTAGCCAATTTGAAGAGACTAAGGAGATCGCAAAAAACAACTGCTGGAATGAGTGTGATTGAAGGTGGCACTTGCCACGAATAGCCAGATATAAGATACCGGTTAACATGCTTGAGTTTGCATGCCGCCCTGGCTGTCTAACACTGAGGAAAACTGTTTATTGGTGTGGGGCTGCGTCACAAAGACACTCTCCAAACGTATGTAGTGGTCTGCAGCGACCAAAAATCACATGTGCAAGTCACAGCCACTTGGTATCGTACTTCCATGATCAAGTACCCAGAGAGTCTCTGGGGTGGAATTGCACGTAACGGTTTGTTGACAAGGGGCTAGCCGGGTAGCGCAGATCAGCAAACCCTCCTGCAGGGGAATCGTCATTGCTCCAATATGCTGGGGTTACTTTTGGCTGGAGTCAGAGCATTCCACCTCGCAACTAACTTCCTTGCAAAACTGCATTGGAATATCCACATTCGTGAACGGTCGCGTCCAGGCTCAGAAGATGGGTGGTGATCAGATCAAGCCTCTCATCGTCCTGTAGCGCGAGCTGCATGTGCATCTCACGGTGCAGCCTCTAGCCCCTCATCATAATCGACTTGCTGAGGGTGTGGTGTCAAAGACATCGAGTCTACGCAAGAGATGACAGGTGTCATTTTACAACCAGGGCACGGTTGTCAACACAACACTCACCAGTCCATCAAACCTTGTCGAGGAGGGGTTATCGTTACGCCAATCGCCTGTGCGTAGGGACAGCCAGGAACGTCTCGAACTGTGGATGGCACATTGGGAGAGAATTTTGAGGTCCACGCCCAGTCTGCCTCGAGCACGACATCCGTGCGCACATCCAGAAGTGCAAGTCTTGTTGTCTCTCTCCGCACTCACGGGAATATCTACCCTTGGAGATAGCTCAATGCTCCTTAATAAACTGGGGTCTTGATAAACCCACAAGCCTAGCTTGAGATTGATGGAAAGAGAGGACACGTTTTCTCCAGTAGATGCAAGCTGACTGGACACAATTGTGGAGATGTGATGGCCGGATCTTCTTGGGATGACAGCATAGTAAGAAATCGCTTATGTCTGCAGAAGAGGCTACGAAGAAAAGCCCCCTCACTGAAGAATTAGTCACAATATTGTCCTTGCGATAAACACTTTGCGGGCTCCCTACAGGCTGCAGGGTTTGAAAATGTATTGTGCATTATAGATCACATGCCGGTGTCTCTAATTGGAGGGATTTACAGCTAAGTGGCAAGTATAATACATTAAGAGATACCTATCTTAAGACCTCCTGCAATAAATCAGGATATCTCAAAAGATGGGTATAACCTCTTCTCAGCCTCTTAGAAACTCAGTTGCTACCTTTATACAGCACCGGATCACAATAGTACACTTCCAACCCCTACAGCCTGTACCTTGAGGAGTTCTCCCGGCCGGGAAACTCGGACCCGCCAGGTAATCCATACCAGCCCTACGGAGAATATCCGTACAATGAGATGTCGCAATAACGATATGAATGATCTTGGCTTTGAACCAGTTCCAGTCTGGTCCCCTGGAGCTATTGCTAAATGCAATCCAGGGTCGGTTTCATGTCCAGAACAGCCACATAGCGTGGATGCCACGGGCGTTGTCGTGCACGGGCAGATGGGCTTGCGAACTTTGTCTTCCCCAAGAGTTGTAGAGTGTAGACTACTGTAGGTTTAACTAAACCGTTGTCGATTGCCTCTCCGATGCATTGCGGATCATTTCCCCGTCAACTCAGCCTGGCTTGACGTTGCATTCTGGAGCGGGGTTGGAGGGGAGCAGGAGCTTATGCCCGACAGTGGCAGAGCGAATACCTATAGTATAGTATTCATAGTTGATGGAGGGATCGCTGAAGCGGCATCACATAGCCGTACTCTCCAGTGTAAAGTTCGCTCGATGGTGGTTGCTCGCCAAGCTAAGGAGATTGATGCTCTTGGTTTAGTTTCCCATGATTAGCTGAGACTAAAGTATAATTAGCGGCTCCTTCACCTTAGGTTACCAGTTAACTCTCTCCGTCGGCGCCCTCCGATTCTAGTTTGTGATGTTCTGAAGAAAGATTTCTCTCCACTTGCGGAGCAAAAGCAACAGCTAGCCACCCCTAACAATATCTGTCTATTCCCGAAAGAGGATAGAAATATTTGTGGGCGCCTTTCGATCCGGGAACACGAAGTGGGCTTGGGACCAGGAGGCCGGTTAGCCTATTATTAATTGCTTCATCTCAGTGTAAAGTACTTACCTCGAAAGTCTGGTAATGCATACACAGTATCGGACAGTAGCGCTGGAAACAGATACTGCAGAGCTGTGCCTAAGCAAGCCAAAGCAAAAGCAGACCAACTTCCGAGGAGAACTTCATTGCTTCAACGGGAAAAGCTTGATGATGTTGCACTAGCTTACCTTACTTCGTAAAAGATGGGTGTGGTCAGCCCATCTAACTTGTGGCTACCTGAAATGCAGGAGCCACCAGAAAAACAAACCAATTGCCTGTTTATCGCATTCACTCGTTTCTTCTCGAGACCTCACGTCTTCCTCTTGACTGTTGTATTCCTGTAAGGTCCTACCGCCGCTTTTCAAGGTGACGAGTGTCCAAGTTTCAAAGGCTCATGAGGAGTGCGTGCGTAATCTGCCAGGGATTTGTTGGCCAAATAGAGAGACATGCGACGCTTTGTCGATAAAGTGAAACGGAGCTCGAGGGGCTGTAGCGGAGGTTCAACGGTCGCCCAGTTTCCAGGAACCCGGCGAACCTTGAATTCTGTGTCTCACTGAGGACACAAGGTCTCGACTCAAAAGCGCCAAAAGCGCCACCAACGATCAACCTTGATCCTCATTATGCATGCAACTTGCTGCTAGACGGACGGTGGCGCCAGTACCGTATTGAACTGCCCAGACACATTCATGATCAACTGGGAAGCGAGCTTATCGAAATCCAAGGTCACTAGCCACCCATGAATCTGGCATCGAGGCTCCGACGCGCGCAGCAGTCAGTTATCAGGATCGGCAGTACTGAGTATAGCCCTTGAAGATACGCCTAAATAATGGTAGTTGCATCAGGGACCAAATTGTGCTGTCGACTAGTATGTATTTATGTATTCGTTTCTACATACGCACCTGGTGGACATTCGACTGTAATGTTATGTTAGACCCCATCAGCTTGACGATAACGAACCCCGCAGATGCCTCATTGAGTCTCACCTCAATCGTTGCGCGCAACTGAGCTACAGGCTTGTTTTGCGCTATAACGTGTGTTAAGTTAATTTGAATCTGATGCCTTAGTTCATCGCTGCCGTCGGAAAGCTTGTTGATCATCTCACCCACTGGTTCGTTGCTCTGTACAGCTAAAAAGAAATGTTCACATCCTGCTAGTATTGAAGTTCTTGACCAGTTTGGTCTGAGCTTAGTCCCTTGTCTAGCTCCAAAGTTTGCCCATCTCGGATGCAGGAAGACATGGGCCGGGCCTGGGGTCCATGTAGCTTGCCAAGGGTCAAGCTTTCTTTCCGATGTAGTGTTGCGTTCGTTCGTTCGTCTTCGGCCGAGTTGTTGTGACCTAACAATCAGGCCGGTTGGGCTCGGCCGTTGTCGGCTTGCTATGCAATGCAACATTCTTCCATTATCGCCATGAAAGTATTGCATAAGCAGCGATCGTCTTTTAGGCTAGTTGGCGTGATTGAGTTTAGATCAGCCATACCCAGCAAATGGCTCACGATGCTGGGCCGCCGCTTCTTTAAACAGAGGTTAGAACAACCCCCGGAATTCACCGTTTCCTCCCAGTTTGATAAGTGCCACACCAGCTGGAGAGTAGGTATTGCCACACCAAGACTTGAACTTTGGAGGCTTTCCTTTTCAATTTGAATTGGGTTTGCCAGGCCCAGAATATGCAGATAATGTGGCTCCTGATGGTGGCCGAAACTATTGGGACCTGGCCAAGTCTCGTCTGGAGGAGGTACTAGCATCTCTTCCAGGAGTATGAGAATTCAAACGCCACCGTGCCTGCTTCCAGGTACCACGGTTTGCAGATTTCCGTACTTAGTTCGAAGCCCATTCAATCCAGGACGAAACGAGACGGATGGCGGAGTCTTGGGCACATCACTTGGTTGATGTTATTATTACGCGAAGGCGTCCAAGTCAATGCACATTCTCCAGATCTGTAGGAAGCTGGTGCAGACTCGGCATCTCTGAGGAGACATGGACTAAGAGCACCATCCGAGAGGAGTCCGGACCAATAAGATGGAAAACATCTGAGGGCTTGAGGGGCTTGTTACTGGCCCTAGCATGCCGCAGAAGCAATGGCAGGCGTTGTCTAAAGCTCTTCCACTTTGATCGAAAGTCTATTTTCCCCTCACGGCCTTGCCTGGATTATGCCGTCCTCTGCTTGAGCACTAACCAGGCGTGCTGGTTTAATGTGGCTGGACTGGGGTGAGAGCTGCCGTGCATATTTGATGGACCCGGTTCCCTGGAGGAGTGTTGAGTACAACGTACTGTTTCGTAAGACCTAGCAGTAAAGAAGTTCAGATCATACCTATCATATATTGAGTGAACCCCCCCGTCTTTGAGTCGCCGTTCCGTTATTCTCTAGATCTTTGGCCTCTTTGTGTCAATACGGAAAACAAAATATTGTTCTTTGCCTTGCTGTATGAGCAGCTAAACCCAATTGACTGAGGACTGACCAAACACTTCAACTCTTACTTCGACCTTGGAACGTTTGTCTCAACTCTTCCTAGAAATCCGATTCGGAATCAACTGCACTCTGTTCAACCGGACAGACAACAAGACTCCGATGGCTGCCTTTGTACACTCTTATCCTCACCACATGGAACTCCCATTTGGAAACCCCATGAACATTATGACCGCAACCCCATCACCAGGATATGTCATGACACCTCCATATTATACTAGGACACCGTCGCCGACAAGTCGAGGAAACATGGAATACCAGCCTGTTCTTGGACAAGTCCAAGACCCTTCCTTCTTTGAAGAGGCCATAGGTGGTTCTCCTCACCCACAGGAAATGGCACTTGGCATTATGCAAGCACCATTTCAGTATAACCCGGTATCCAATGCACCCAATGGCCCTTTCCCTTCACTGGCTACATTGCCAAGCAGCGAGGTTGAGCAAAAGCCCGCCCGTCGGGCTCGAAACCGGAAACCTTCTCAGTTAAGCATTATCACCCCTAAAAATGAAAGCGGCCTAGGAGCTGTGCCCAGTTCCCCAAAGCAGAAGAAACGTGGTCGCAAGCCCAAGGGAGGAGCCAACGAGTCGGGGAAGTTTCGTCAGGAGATTGAGCTTGACGAAGATGACCTTCCCAAGGACCCTCGACGTCGACGCATTCTTGAACGCAACAGGATAGCCGCGACCAAGTGTCGTCTTCGGAAACGAGACGAAGCATCCGCTCTTGCTTCTCAGGAACAAGCCATGGAAGACCAGAACCGACATCTTTCCTCATGCTTTGATTCATTGACAGCTGAGATATATCACCTGAAAACTCAATTGCTGCAACACACAGACTGCAACTGTGTACTGATTCAGAAATATATCGCCAATGAAGCCAAGAAGACAGTTGATGGTCTGCTTTCTTGTTCATCGGCCTTCCAGCCTGACAGCGACCCCATGAGCCCATACCGTCGAGGCTCATGCAATAGCGGCACCAGCCCCACTGAGTCACTGGGTGTACCTACTCCGGAGTTTGAAGGAGTCTCACCAGCTTGGTCACAGCCTTTCCAAACAGGTCATGCCTCATCATCAGAGGTCGGAGAGGAAATCTTCGAGATGACAATGAATCCTTACAGCAAGGGGTCAATCCATATGCATGGTCAACCGCTCACCAGCATGACACCTCTTCATCATCCCGAATCCGAGGTGTATGTCGGTATGGGACCTCCACCCCAGCATGTGGATGTTATCAGTTGGAATCCTTCATGGGGGTTTTAGTAACGAGGCTATGATCCTGTACCATCGCCTTGAGAAAAGTACGATCATGTAGCTTGATTAGGACTTTCGAAAGCGGGCTGAAGCAAAAGCTATCCTGTATATATGAGTTGGGTGAAGGCGTTTTTGGCTTGGGAGTGACATATTGTGAGCGTTCTGTATCAAGGGTGGTTAGCCAGTATCTTTCTTTCTTATCCAGCAATCCAGAAGTTTAGATCAACTGGTTTCTCGTCGAAGTGAAAAGAGGAGCGAGCTCTTACTTATTAGCTGAGTCTGTTGGCCGTGATACATTTGTCGTGCTTATCCTCCTTTGCTGTTTCCAGAGCCCAATTGTCAGAGGCACTCATCCTCCTTCGGTGTACATTCTCTTAGTATATTCGTTGCTTGCTGAACCCCTGTTAAATGAGGCAATGACCATTGGGTGGTGCAGATCTGTCCCACTAGGTTTCGAGCATCGTTGGAGTTTTCACGGATTAGAACGTTGCGGGGGCGTGTCAAATGCCTAAATGCGAGGTGGATCGCTGTCGTTCCAGATCGAAGAGTGTGGGGTACTCCCAGATCTCATGTTTCCCCTGCAGTTAATCGAAAGTCTGCATTAGAACATGCCGAATGTGGTGATGGCATCGGAGTGACCCACTAGGTTGATGGGCCAAATTCTCAATCGTCACCGTGGACCTGCAAGTCATGGTATTGAATGAGGAGATTCGTGTCAAGATCGACGGAGAGCAGGGTTGAGGATAATGGGCTGACAGAAAGTGCTCAACGCCAAGGTCAACTAAGTCAGATGAATACAAAATAAATTCCATGTCCACCCAGCTTCCACCACTGCGGCACCTGAATTGATAGACAGACATACTTTTTAGTGATCAGTGTTGTCTGGATGCAGTCCCGGAACGGATGGTTATAGTGTTGTCATTTAGATCTATCTGTTTCTCGCCTATTGATTTGATCTGGCTCGTCACAGGCAAAACATGGTTCAATATTTGAGGTCTCGTAGTGAAGTCGCATGGCCGTGAAGAAAGTTGAGATGTCGCGGCAGCGATACGGCTAGACAAGGAAGTGGGCAAAGCTCTGAGGTTAGGTCTGGCGGTATAGATCAGCAGGAGGTTGGAGAGAAATTCGCTGGCACGAGACCAAGTTGTTGGAGTGCATCTTGAACCTGGGTTGAGCCTCAGCTAGGACTGGGCTGGGGCTGCAGCTGGGGCTGAATGCAGGTTGTTGGAGATCTCCCCAGCAGTCGGTAATTCAGCGGTGACAGCATCACGTTCCCTTGTAGCCTTGCTGCTGACCGTAAACCAGGGGTTCCATTCCGCGAGGTGATCCAAGTCGTTAAAAACTGGTTATACACCCATCAGCCTTTGTAAGGCGCATGAGCCGGTGAAGATGGCCAGACTGGAGTGGGTATGGCCCATTTGGATAGCTTCGTAACGACTAATGTACCCTTGTCGCAAGTGAAGGAAGTATGCCCCTCTGAGAAGTTGAGCCACATTGATCTTTGCCCTGAATATATTTCAAGCTGGACAATTCTGCAAACGCTAGGATTCCTTCTTTCCAATTCTTCCCTGCGAGTCGGCATTCGAAAAGCTTCTCAGTTCCGCGAGAAGTCGAATTGAAGTTCCCCTCGACTTTCCAAATTTAGCGGAGACTCTCGAACAGGCATCATCATATACTCATTACCTCCCGGGCGTGGAAATTCCCCGGCTCCTCAGCAGTAGAAATCCGCTAGGCCTCTGCAACAAATATCGAGGCATCAGTGTTGTTGTATCCTAATCTGAAGTTTTCTTGAGGCCGGGTTTTGATACCCAGCGCATTGGTCGGGGAGGTTTTAGGCGAAGTAAAAATCGTCGAAGTTCCAGGAAGAAAGCGCCTATCATCCACATCCCTTGTCGATACCAGACATCACCATTGTGTCCTCGTGACTCAATCGATTGCGAGAGAAACATTGGAAATACATGCTTCATTGCACGTTGTCACCGAAGGAATTGGACGGATTTCGCTTCAGATTTACCGACGATTGAATGAGCGCGTGAGGAAGAAAACTTTTTCACCGCTGACGACTACTCTCACCTCACCTGAGGTTAAAGTGTCTTGTACTACTCGAGCCACAGACGGGACAGGCCAACCTGGAACATCCGACCGCGCATCGCACCTTCTCGCATACCAGACAAACCAAGACATTTTGGTAATCGCAAGCAGCTGACCTGCCTGATTGTATTGTACCTTGTTCAGGTAACTGGAGGAAGGAAAGAAGCAGCTCAGTGCGAACGCAAACGTGCAGGAGAGATCCCGTTTGTTACGTTCCACCGCATTTTGTGATCCTCAACTCTTGGCCTTAAACTGGACTTCTACATCCTCAAATTCTCCTTCAACGCTGGTTCCCGCTATCACTATTACACCACGGGTTACGACCGGTGAGTGCAATCTTTGCTACGACGGATCGAGAGGTTGCCCTTTTCCATATTCCTTGTCCTTCGCTTTTCCCCAAGGGTACTTCATACACCTTTTCTTGGCCGCTTCTTACCCACCTTGCCTTGGATTCCATTTGCCAGCTTCGCCAATAATTGTGATCCTGCTCATCGTTTCAGTCGACTTTATCTGGAATCCTCAGAGCTTCATATTCCTGATTGATGCAGATGCTCGATCCAAACTTAGCCACCATGGCGGTCAACTCACCCGCGGAAACCGCCTTGGTGATCCTGTACTACTTGTACCCAGCTCTCGTCTTTATCTACTTTTTCTTCGCCTCACTCGTTTCGGCCTGTACGGTACACTCTTCTGACAAAGATGAGCGAAAGAAGAAATGTCCCAACCGACGGTTGACACTTGTCTTCTACATCCTGTGTATCCTGGCATACACTAACCAGTTGCTGCTGCTTGGGATTCGGGCAGTCCTCTCGCAAAACTGGCCAACAGATGATCACATCATCATTGGACATCTGGCTTGCATTCTGGCCTTCGGAATCCAACTCAGTCGCTGCCTTGACGCTGAAGAAGGCCCCTTCTATCCTTTTATCGGGTCTTGGTTGCTTGGCCTGTCTTTTGATATTGTCATCACTATATTGTCTGCGATTTCAGGATTGTTCTCCCCTATCAATATCTTCAGCATTCTCGCAAGTGTTAGCATCGGCATTCGTTGCCTGTCTTTCATATTACTCGCTAGTTTGTTCACTGCTGGTTCTTCCGTGAAATTGAAATCCGATGAAGAGCAGGAACCATTGTTACCCAAAGTTACGACTACGTCACCTGATAGCCCGACCAGTCAGGAATCTGGATATGGATCGACACTGCAGGCCGAGGAAGATGAAGAAGAAGAGGCTCCAGAGTATAGCTGGGAACGCCGAGAGAGGGAAGCCAAAGAGGCTATGAAGAAGAGGCTCGAGGAAGGTGGAAACTGGTTTGAGTACGCCAAAGGCTTCAAGGTAAGTGAAGAATGCCTGCACATGTCCACCAATTGGGCCAACCCCAAAGATTACGTTGCTTTTAATTTTGTAAGGGTCATTGCGCTGACTTCTATCAAGATTCTTTTTCCATACGTCTGGCCTGTCGGTAATGTTGGCCTGCAACTTCGTGCTGCGGCCGTGTGCCTATGCCTGTTCGGATCCAATGCTCTTCACTTGCTCATCCCTCGCCAGACAGGCATAATCATGGACAGCCTGAATGGCTCTGGCAACAGCAATCCTTGGATTGCCGTTCTTGTATTTGCTGCGCTCCGCTTAGCTGCCTCTGAGTCGGGCATCGAGCTTGTTCGTCAATGGCTTTGGGTTCCTGTTAAGTACTATTCTCACGACGCATTGACACGAGCAGCCTACTCGCACATGATGCATCTTTCAGCAGATTTCCACGACTCAAAAAGCTCATCAGATATGATGATGGCGATCTATGGGGGCAGTGCGGTTTCCAATGTTATTGAGAATGTCTTGCTCTATGCTGTACCCATGCTCATCGATATGGGGGTGGCTATCGTCTACCTTTCTATCACCTTTGGCCCCTATGAAGGACTCATTACCGTGGCTACGGGCGTCTTCTTCCTTCTTATCGCCAGCAGACTTGTGGCTAACTCCAAAGCTGCAAGCCGCAACCGCGTCAATGCACTATATGAAGAACACTATGTGCGCCAGTCTGGCTTCCTTGGGTGGCAGACGGTTAGTGCATTCAACCAAATCGGGTACGAAGACAATCGACACGCCAATGCAGTCACCAATCGTTGGCTTAGAGAGCAGCAATATGTGCTTGGGTGGTATATCTCAATCGGGTTTCAAACCTTGGTCCTGACATCTGGTCTTCTCGCGAGCGCATTTCTGGCAGTGTACCGTATCAGAGCGGGTCAGGCAACACCTGGACAATTTGCAATGCTTTTGATGTATTGGGCGCAATTGACATCACCGCTTCAGTTCTTTGCGAAGTTAGGAAAGAACGTCAGCGATGATTTCATCGATGCCGAGCGCCTGCTGGACATCATGAGAACTCAGCCATCAGTTGAAAATCAGAAGGGAGCGAGACCGCTGAAGTTCGTAGCTGGCGAGGTTGAGTTTGAACGAGTTTCTTTCAGCTACGACAAGAAGAAGGGCATCATCAAGAATGTCAGCTTCCATGTTCCTGCTGGCCAGACAGTCGCTTTTGTGGGCGCCACAGGAGCAGGAAAATCGACACTCATCAAACTCCTTGATCGATTTTACGATGTCGGTAATGGCCGTATTTGCATCGATGGCCAAGACATACGGGATGTTGACCTGTTCAGGTAAGACTTTGGATCCTAACTAATGGTTACTCAAGACTTATCACTAACACAACTAATTAGTCTTCGCGATCGAATTGGAGTCGTTCCTCAGAATCCAATTCTGTTCGACGACACGATCATGAACAATGTACGATATGGAAGAATAACCGCGACAGATGAGGAAGTGTTTGAAGCATGTCAAGCCGCTTGCATTCATGATAAGATCAAAGGCTTCACTCATGGTATGAGAACATCTCTGAGCTATCTATCGAACATTGCTAACTTCCAACAGGATACAAGACACGTGTCGGAGAGCGCGGCGTGTGAGTAAACCTCAAAAAGTACTATAGAATTATATGCTGACTTATATAGGAAACTGTCTGGCGGTGAGCTTCAGCGAATTGCAATAGCTCGAGCAATGCTGAAGAAGCCGGACATTGTTCTGCTCGATGAAGCCACCAGTGCAGTTGACACAGATACAGAGCAACAGATCCAGATATCTTTTAAGAGACTGTGTCAGGGTCGAACCACGTTCATCGTCGCGTAAGTTTGTCGCTCATCAACCTCTCTCAGATTATGCTAATTCACAAAGCCATCGTCTTTCAACGATTATGAACGCAGACCGGATCATTGTAGTTGAAAATGGCGAGATACTTGAGCAGGGGAACCACGATGAATTAATCGTGGCTGGTGGGAGATACGCCGATCTCTGGTCAAAGCAGGTCTTTGTGCGAACCAAGGAGGAGGACGCTGGTGCCTCGGCTGGTCAAGCAGGATTTGTTAATGACCTATCCTCAGAGCAGACCAGGACCGAACTATCAAAAGTCAACAAGCCAAATACAGCAACCAACGAACAAGCGAAATCGTCCGAGGCCAGAGCCAGCGGAAAGGATGTTACCGCTACCCCAGCTCGCAAGCAAGAGGTAGTTTCAGCCGAAGATAAATAGTCTTTGGTGATTCTAACCTTTACTGTCAGGGAACCCGGCTGAATCCTATTGCCGCTACATTCACTCCTCGGAGGTTGGCTAATATCAGGAAATCCATGGAGACCGAGACTTCTGAGGCATCAACCAGCTCTACCGCCCAAGACGGGCTGCTGAATGTGAGCTCACAAACAAGCCGACAGTGGTCTGACGAGGTTGCCGAACAAGATGAGAAGACTTTGAAGAAGCCAGTCGTTGCTGGTCGGCCATAGGAGGGTCGAACCATTACGAGTACCGATGACACTACGACTCCAGCTACGAACTCTAGCGAGAAAAAGAAAGCATTTATTGCAGCAGTTAGCCGTGCTATAAAGAACAAACAAGCGAAACAATTTGATGAAGCAAAAACCTCGGAGCGTAAGTTCAAAGGAGCGAGTTCCTGAACTCCACTGACTTTCCTAGCTTTGGTCCAAGGTGGAGATGAAGCTGAAGAGGTAACGAAGAAACGAGACGTGGCACAGAGTCAAGTTTTCGAATATAAACTGCCGTACTATTCTCGACGTGCCGAGTCGAAGAGCGAACCATCTCAAGCATCTCAGGGCTCCGATGGAACCGAAGTGGACAATGAGCCCCTCATCTCGTCGACAGTGAAGTTGAGGTCTCCGGTAAGTGTTAAAAAAATCTACTGCGGTCATTGTATCTGATATAAGAAGCATCGTCGAGTTACACTGCCACCTATGAAGACTAGTGCAGGATCTCAAATCCCTGTTCCCACCGAGCACAACCAAACACTTTCTTCAGCTTCACAGACAGTGAAGGTTCAGGATAGCGACATCGATCGATGCTCCGGAAAACAAAGCGCTGAACAAAAAACGCAACCTACCATGTCAGGCAGAAGCGCAACATGCCTATCATCAAATTATGAAGATTCCCGAGGCAAAGATGATGTGACTGCAGGAACAAGCACCACTGACGGTGTCAAGCACAGCAATAACGAAATCTCGGAGCCCAGAGAGAACCCCATCAGTTCCACTCCACGTCGTGGTGGCCGCGGTGGTCCACGAGGACGATCCCCTTGGTACCGTGGCCGACGTGGCAGAGGAAGTTATCGAGGAAGACCTCAGGGCAGACAACCAACATGAAGCGTTCTGTCACACGCATGATCGCGTGTTACAGAAATAATTTATGACATGATAAATTGACGGTAGAGATACAAAGGAGAAAAACGAGTCAGGAGAGGAGGTTCATGTATCAAAATCACGAGTCCATGACTACCTACGAAGTAACAGTAATGCTTTGAGAGGATGGTATTTAGTTAGCTAAGGGTTGCCCCAAGATAGACATAGATGAGGCTTTTATACCATCAACTACATATTTCAGTCTTATTCTACGTTAGTCAAACGAAGCGGTGAGGAGTGGTTCAGTGACTCACACGATCATATATAAAGTACCTAGAGACTGGTCAAGATCCTGCAAGATCGCATGCTTTTAACACCGTTTGAGGCTCCTGGGCCTATTTATCCTTACTACTAGGACAGGTATCATAATGATAAAGCAGCCACATGCATGGGGGCACAAACACGACACTGCCATTCTGAAGATTGCCAAAACCTCGAGCTTATTTTCTTATTTTTTTTTCTTTTTCGCTGGAAGGCTATTTTGAGACTTTGCTATACATATATATATATATATATATATATATATAGATGGAGGGGGTTCTCATTTCTCAGGCTCAAGCCATAGTTCCTTTGGTAGATGACCGAGAAATCGTATCAACTCAGCTACCACATTTTCAACCCTCCCGAATATATACCTGGCGTCACCCCGCAAGTTCTCCCCATCACACATCTTCTGAACTACATGATTAAATCAGTACGGCCAGCTTGGATCAATACTGTACTTACGACTTTCCAGATCCCCGACCAAGTGTCCAAGCTGTGACAGAATTGTCGATCTAGTATAATCCTGGTTACGAAACTTGTAGTCCAAAGATATTGTAGATGTTGGATTGCGGTTCGCCCCGTAACTTATACCCCATCGATAAAAATCTTGACGGGCTTTTGAGATATCTTGTCGCGAAGGCAAGGGTTGTTTGACTTTGGCGGGTTGGTGTCTTATTTCACGTTGAACTGCATCAAAATGGGCAATACATTCGAAAAAGAGAGTATAGATATCGGGGGCATTGGTGTCGAAGGTCATTGTCACGGTATTTATAATGTGCTTTGAGGTTGGTCAAGTCATGCAAAAGAAGGAGAGTATACCTTACCCCTGAGATTTGGTCCGTTTTAAAGGCACGAAGTGAAAGTGAAGCGGCATTGCTGTTGGCGTTGTTGTTCTTGATCACTTTCGAGTGAAGTAGGGCGAGAAAACTTTATCATGGTGTTACCATTTGTGTGACCCCGTCACTGAGGTTTATGGTGATTATGAATACTCGGTATAAGTTAATGGCCTACGATCGCTAGGCTCATTAAATCGAGGAGCCGTAAGGAGGGGCAGAAGAAGAGGCGCGACAGCAATCCAGTCAATGAGACACAGCTTTTTGGGACTGATAACAATTGGCCTGGCTGAGTGGTTCTTCACTCCTACTTCCATCTCATGATATGGCATTGTTAGGTAGGTAATAAAGAACAACAACCTCAGTTGAAGAGGGGTGAAGTTTGGATAGGACTGCTTCTAGTATTGACAGATACTCAATATTATGAGAATTTCCAGGCTCTTGTAAAAATATATCGGTGTCTTGAATAAGATGCAGTGCTAATGATGGTGTGTATCACAAACTCACCTCATAATCACTTATAGCTTACCGGGTAGCTTGCTATGGGTCGCCTCTGGACAGCTTATATATAAACACAAGTTTTTTAATAATATTATTATGATGAGTCTTGGGCTTGGGCTTAGGCTTATACACTCATCATAGAAAAAGGCCCCCCCCCCCCCCCCNNAAAAAAAAAAAAAAATTAAATAACCTTTAAATAATTAAAAAAAAATTTTTTTAAAAAATTTTTAAGATTAGGCCTGGGCGGGGGGTTCGGGTTTTAACACCATCAAAAAAAAAGGCCCCCCCCCCCCCCCCCCTTGAGAACTGGAATAGTAACCCATACCGAAGCCGCAACACAATGAATGAATGGCCCTATCAGCAGTTTTAGCAACGCAACCTGATGCAAAAGTTGCCATATCTTAACCCCAGAAGACTCGGCAACTTCACAAGTCCGGTCCCGCAACGCCACTGACCATGCTCTCACCGACAATGAGAGCACCTTCGCTTAAGCCATAAATCGCATGTAATATGACATCTCATTGCCCCTCTATCGGTAGCCGGTTCCGATCCGGTCGAGGAGCTCCGTAGGGCGTGATTTCGACGCTAGAAACTGCCATGAGCGGAGTCTAGATGCAGTCTTTTTTCCTAATTTGTTGCTAGTTTCGTCTTGTGTGTTTGTGTAAGTGACTGGGAAAAGAAAAGGATTTAACGTTGCGGGACCACTTCCGTATAATTCTTATATACTACATCTGACATTTTCGTTCCTCTTCATAAGACAAAGGCAATTATTCAAGATGAAAGTCATGATTGATTCAACTCAAGAAGAACAAACCGTTCAACGCAATAGTTTTCAAGAGAACACCAACTGGGCGGCATTCGGTCTTGATCCCATCACAGCTACAGTGTCAAACATCAACACAGACGCTGAAGCACAACCTGACGCAGACTCGAGACAAGATGTCGAAAAGTCAGTCAGTGCATGGATCTGCGTCCTCGGATCTTTTCTAACTTTGATACCTACATTCGGTAAGTCTACCACCCCAACAGTAGAACAATAACTGACGATGGACCAGGCTTCATGAACTCGTTGGGCACAGTTCAGACATATCTAAGCATGAATCAACTCCACGACTACAGCGAAGGCGAAGTTGGATGGATCAGTGGCCTATTTCTCTTCCTCTCACTCATACTCAATGTCCAAGTCGGTCCAATGGTTGATGTCCACGGCCCCAACATCATCGGTCCTATTGGAGCAGTTCTTTATGTGGCCATGTTTCTCCTCATGGCCGAATGTCGCAACTACTGGCACTTCATGCTCTGTCTGGGAGTGTTCGGAAGTATCGGCGCTGCTATTACAATGGTTGTAGCGATAGCCATAGTAGGAAAGCTCTTTGTCCGCAAGCGTGGTCTCGCTATGGGTATTACACTCGCAGGATCGTCCATCGGCGCTGTCATATTCCCTATCATTCTACGCTCAACATACCCCAACTTCGGCTGGCAATGGTCAATGCGAATCATGGCGTTTATATCAGCAGGCTTACTTCTCCCCGCCATTCTCTGCTTCACCACCTTCAACAAGATCTACAAATCATCAACCGATGGCCAACCCAGCCCCAAGAGCTCAACACTCAACTTCACTGCCTTTCAATCACCTGCTTTCTGTTTTGTTACAGCCGGTATCTTTATGTTTGAGTTTGTCATCTTCAGTATCTCGGGTCTTCTACCGTCCATTTCTACGCGGGTCGGCTTCACTGCCGAGAATGGATATACTCTTCTTTCTATTGTTGGGGCGGCGAGTACATTCGGCCGAATCATCCCCGGAATTATCGGCGACAAGTATGGGCATTTCAATGTTCTACTTGTTACTTTAGTGTTTACTATTATCTTTATGGGGGCTCTGCTCGTTCCATTTGGTACCAAGTCAGCTACTGCTCTATACGCCTGGTCTGCTATCTGGGGATTTGGGTCTGGGTCTTTTCTCTCCATTACTCCAGGTATGTATCTGATGGTATCACTGATATGAGAGCCGGCTAACGGGTAACAGTCTGTATGGGTAAAACATGTGAGGCCAAGGATTATGGTCGATATTATGGTAATCCTACTCTCGTGTCAACAGCTTCAACTATAGCTAACCACTGCTTCAGGAATGATGAACTTTGTGACCGCCTTTGCACTGCTCATCGCTCTCCCAACAAGTGGTGCCATGCTTGAAAACATGGGCCCCCAAGCTCTCGCTGGTCTCTTCACTGGCATGACAGCTGTAGGGGGAGCTTGCTACTTTGCAGCCCGAGCTCTTCTCATTGGGAAGTGGCTGTCTCCCAAGACTATCATTTAATTTCCAGGAGTACTTGAGTAATTTTCATTCGTTGCGAATCTGAATTTGACTATATTTGTTGTGGTTGGTCGTTTTTTATGGGAGTTTGGGGTTATGACCTATGGAGATTGGAAAATATGCCTAGTCTGGCGCTGGATAAAAGAAAGGAAAATGGGTATCAAGGAGTTTCAAAATTGTACTGAGACGTTACTTTACTCTAATAATAATATGAACCCTAATCACTGAACAACGAAAGAGCCTCTCAGCGCATACAGAAGAGCAACGTATCATATCATCATGCCTCCTTGTCGTCTCTCCTCATGGCAAACCCCTTCTCGATCAACCTCACCATTAATCCATTCGTCAGTGGAATCTCCCTCTCCCTCATCCTCTGCCCCTTGACCTCCTCCTCCGTCGCCCAAACATAATCCTGATGCTCCTTCGGATCCAACTTGACCTCCGCCGTATCCTCAACATCAACCTCAAAGCTAAACTTGCAAAAGAACCTCTTCCCCGTTCTATTCGTAAACACAGCTCCAGGTTTTCCATTGGCCCCGTCAGGAATAACACGCCGAATGTGTCGCAGTCTCAGGCCTGCCTCCTCCCAAAGCTCGCGCGCACAACCGTACAGAACAGTTTCATCTTCGTCATCACAAGCACCGCCTGGAATCTCCCATCTATTTGGCATACTATCGTCTGGTGCTCTTTGAAGAAGGAGAATGCGGTTGGAGGTGTCAAAGACGAGGGCGCCTGTTGCGAGGGAGTCCCATGTCTTGTCGTGGGTTTTGAGCCACTCGCGGTGATTGACGTTCCATTCTGCGACGGACTCGTCGAAAGTGAAGTTGAAGTCTGGAGGAGCGAGGTGTGTTTCTTGTTTGTCTGTCATTTTATTTTGTTGTGTGTGAAGTTGAAGTTGAAGAGATGAGAATGAGATGAGGCTGCGACTGAGAAATGCCCCAGTATTGGTCCTGCTTGTTGACGCTAATGCCTCACCTCGCTCATAAACAAGCTATCGCCATAATGTTTCATATCTGCCTAATATTAATAGGCAACAATGAAAATCAAGTGGCTTATCTCAATCCTCCAATTTGCAAGAGAATTCTAACATGGCTGTTTATTGTGATATTCTGTTTTACAAAACCAGGAGTCCGTCATGTCGCATCACTCACTCACTTATACCAAGACGCAGACGATCCAATCATACACACTTCTTATTTTACTTTAACATCTCGAGGCTAAAAAGCCGACTGAGTGAGGTACATGAGAGGCAGCCGTCCATACGTACATGTACGAGGTCCCGCACTCAAAGCCGTTGAGAGCTGACATCCACTTTTCTCCAGCATGCAGTTCTCATTGCTATTGCCTCCCTCCTCAGAGCTTCCAACACATTCCATGAACCTCACCGTCGGATGACATTCTCCTTGTTGAAGTTTGAATGTTGTTATGACACGTGTGTGTGAGCCGACAACGATTGCTGCGTGTCCTTTCAACCACCAGTCGTTCCGGCGACTTCATATCCATGTGCGATCACGGCACTACCATGTGCAATTCGTGCCAAACCCTACCGATCCTTCACGATAAAGCAAGCAAAGCTCATAATACGCAAGCTCCCAATGTCATTGTGGCGACATCGCAGCTGCTGACAAGACAACCACCAAACGCCCCTAACGCTAAACTGACAGACCATACGAATAACAAAGCCCAGAAACCAAATTTTGCAAGTAGAAAGAAAGCATAGACTTTTGTGTACGATGCTCACATGAAAGATCTCATGATACGTAAAGCCATTGCTCGAGTTTGGTGTAAATCATAAACAAATATCGCTTCAAGTCCTTCACTGCATCTCAACGTGATTCGTGAATGCTGATGCTCGATTTGAAGGAAACAAAACTGTGAAGATGCTCTTTTCCTACATCTGTTCTTACACATGTGCATTTTGCTGGGGCATGATAGACCTCTCGGCTCGTGTTCGCATGAAGTTGGCGTGAGATTCCAGGCATCGAGCTTTGAGTCGTGTCACTGGCCAGACTGCAGCCTTGTCAAGCATCAATGCAGTGATTCGGAGTAGCTTGGCAGCGTAGCCATTGTGCCCACCCATGTCCAGATTGGCTTCCTGGCCGTTCATGCCATTGACAAGCTCCATGTTCATCTTCATCTCTGCTGACGATAGCACTTCTTGAACTTTGCCCAGCAGCTTGACATCTTCCTCCTCCAGAAGCATGATGGCAGGAACCTCAGAGAGATTGACTTGATCCTGACCAAGGATCCCCAAGTAGCAGCCAACACGATCCTGCAACGTCGCAATCCACTCTGCAAGAACCTGGGCGCAATCGAAAGCGCACATGGCAGACTGAAGTGGAAGTTCCCTACTTGTGAAGTCGGCAAAGGTCACACCGAGCTTATCCGACATGGCGAGGGAGTCGGCGGCGTAGAAAGCTGCCTTCCGAAGATGCTTTTCCCTGCGAGATGTAGTGTGACTCGACATACTAGAGGATGCTGGCTGTAGAGGAAACTTCGTAGTGGAGAAATCCATCGATGACGTCTGTGTCGCAGGCGTTTCTACAAATCCCGAGCCATTGATTGAGTTATCCGAAGGTTCGGCACTGCCAGACTCAGAATTTGAGATCGGTGATTGCTCAGCATGCTGAACGATCTCATTTCCCCGAGAAAGCTCCTCAGCCATCCCGTCCCAATCTCTTTGCCAAAACTTCTCTTTAGAGCGTGAAAGGTTCACGAATAGCCGAATATACGCCAAATCGAGCAGAGGGATCGCATCAGCTGACAGAGGGCCTTGACCAAAAGGGTTTGGGCGTTCTACACTGTGATGAGGGTTGCTTGCCCAGGCCGCTTGCCACGCCTTCAAGGCAGGCTCGATGTGCCGATGCATCTTCTCTGTCTCTTCATTGGTCCAGATTTTGTTGTGATGTCTTTGTCGTGTTTCCCAGATATAGTTGTGCAGTGCGTTGATAAGTATCAGAGATCCGAATGTGCTGGGTCGAAGAGGTGCGCTCATAGCGTCGCTTCCATCGGTGTCGAACTGTCCACCAAAAGAGAATTGATGCTGTTTCTCATTGACATGGAGGAGGTCACCCAATGCATCGTGAAATGTCATTCGGTTGTGGTTTGCAGCATCAGCTCCACCGCGTGAGTGGAAGACTGCGCTCGTTTCAGCTGAGAAGAACTCTTCATCGCAAGGGAGGTCCAGGTAAATTTCTGAATTTGTTAACGCAGGTGTGTGGTTGTAAGCGGAAACCAAGAGGCTGGAAAGTATAAACACTGCGTATAAAGTTCGCTTCCGCTCTTCTCCTGACTTCCACCTCAGCCACTCTGCCTGATCGGGTTCCAGATTCGTGTTCCAGTTTCGGTCATCACTCATCTGGACATCCTGACCGTCAGAGGCGTTGGTGCGATTGGGTCGCAAGAGGTCAGCTGCTTGTGCGAGGCTGACTAGGGCGGCGCAATGCGTAGAAGCGATGTCACTGGCAGTCTTGTCGCCACAATTATGGCCATAGACGACATTCAGAAGCATGGCTTGCACAAGCCACACGGGAGTGTGAGCGCCGCCATCATTGCTATGGTCAGTTGGGGTACTTCGGCGAATATCTGCTTTCCGAACATCGGCTTTTCGACGTTCCTCAAGGTAAAAAAAGATCATTTTCTTGGCCATTTCAAACAGCTCTCGTGATTGGGCAGTATCCATCTCGTAGAGCGCGCCGATGGCGGCCATGGACAATATCAGACAACCACTACCACCTACACCTGGACGACTATTGGCAGAGATGGGCATATCGAAGGACAAAGTAGGAAGATGAAGAAAAGGCAAATGGGGGTGGAAGTATGCTAGATAGGCACCGACATATCGCTGAAGGTCCTGAGTACTGGGCAGATTAGCTGCTTGGGATGAGGCGGCATTGCCAGCAGACTGGGAAAGTGGCGACTGAGGTGATCCTTGAGAAGTAAAAGAATGTTTACGACCCCCAAAGGGTAGGCACTGGGACAGGATGTTCACGATGGCATGCCGGGTAGCATCTGTAATGGTGGTCACTGGCGAAGCGCCGTGGTTGCCCCCATTTAGAGAAGATGGCGTCTCCGGGCCGGCGTTGAAGCCAAGGGTCTGGTTAATGTTTTGGGTGCCGAGTCCCGTCACAACAGAGGGACTCAATGAGCTCAGCGAGGGTGGAGGCGTAGAGAAGTAAGGGTCATTCATCTTTTGAGTAGCTGGCTGAGGTGATAACGGTGCTCCGCTAAGGAGATCCGGAAAGACTGTGCCATTCATTTCCATCGCAAAAGGGTTCGAGGGCATCTGTGGAGGAGCCATCACAGATGTCGGCCACATGGTACTGGTCCCAGCCGGCGCAGGATGATTCGACCCATCCAACATAACATCGCTAATCCCACTCTGACTCGTCGTGCTGATTGCGGACGGACTCGATCCATCATCAATCACATTTTCGTTCGCAAATGACATCTGTTGCTCAAAACCAGTCAACCAGTCAACGGGGTCGTCGAACTGGGGGTTCGTAGACATGTCGTTCATCGAGTGCCCGAAGGGCGAGTTTTCCAAATTCATCACCTGCGGCGAGTCGCTGTAATGGAGATTGTTTGGGTTTACTGTCGTGGCCGTCCCAAAGAGCATGGTATCGAAATCGAACTCGTTGAAGGACATCGGGGCCGTCCTGAGAGGGTTAACATAGTCGAGGTTACTAAAAGCTCCTGTTTCCAGCTTAGGGATGCCAGGTTGCATAGCTCGTTGACCCATAGCAGCGGACATGCCACCATAGAGAGGATCCATGGTGTGGACTGGAAAGCCAGCGAGGCTGGGGTGTCTACTATGACCATGAAGAGGCCCACGAGCCACGGAGGCATTGGCAGAGGCCATACTGAGAGCCATTGTGTCGATATGGCCAAGGGTGTTGGCTCGGGGTCGCATGGGGTTTGAGGCATTTGAAGCCGGAGCGGCAGCGGCAGCTGCGTTGGCTCCAGCGACGCTGTTCTTTCGGGCACGACTCTGACCAGGAGCGACACCAGTTGTGGACTCACGACGATTACGAGGACGGGAGGACGGGGTCGAAGTCTGGTGCAGCTTCTGCTGGTGACGCAGCAGAAGGTCACGGCGGGCAAAGCATCTTGAGCACTCGGGACACTCAAAGGGTTTCTCCTTGGTGTGGGAGCGTTCGTGTCGCTTGAGATGTTCCAATCGGGCGAACGAACGCTGGCAAGTGCCGCAGACGTGAGGACGTGGCTTGTCCGTCTTTGCGGGAGGGAAATTATTAGCAGGCGCCTTTGTGTTGACTGTGATAGTGGATGCTACGAGTGTTAGCATGTATAAATCGAAGTTTTGTATCCAAGGTTTTGTGTCGGCAACGGTGCGGGTCGAGTCGAGCTCGGAAACACGAGGGGCAATGCCAGCGAAGGCGGGATAGCTCACCAGTATCGTCAGTGGTGGAGGGCGCGGCGGTGCCTGCGGCGGTGTTTGTCGGCGCGGGAGCGGTCATGGCGAGATTGGGACGCGAGACTCTAATGCCAGAGTCGTTTATCACCATGGCAGGTCGGATCGTTCAGATTCGCATTCGCGAGGGTCGAAAGACGAAGATTTTGGGCCTGTCGTGCTCGCAGAAGTAGAAAGTGTTTCGTCGCGGGGCACAAGGTTGGGCGAGAGTTGAGTGCGATAGGATGGATGGCGGGGAGGTTTCGGTGGGCGGCGGGCGCGGTTCGTCACTCTTTGGTGGGGGGAGGGGAGATAAGTAGATGATCTAGAGGGAGAGAGAGAGATGTTTAGATTGAACGAAATGAGCGTTCTATAAACGATGAGAGAATACTCTTCTGTTTGTACAGAAAGAAGAAAAAATGAAGCAATTCAGATCGTCGTTCAGAACGTACAGGCGAAGCAGCAACTGCTTAAGGAAAGTGAAAGAGAAAGAGAGTTGGAGGCACTGGCGGCAAGTGCTGTGGAAGAAGGAAGGTTGGCGCCGAAAAGGGGCCCAGGCAAGGATTACCTGAACCTGACGACGGATGGGCGATGTAGGACGCAGGAGCAAGAGCAGGAGCACGGTGTGCGTGATACTGTGCACGCTGTTGTTGAATCGGAATTAGCAAGGGACCTTGGACATTTGGACCTTCCCTGTTCTTTTGCTATTGGGGGTGTGGCTCCAGCTGCGTTGCGTTGCGTTGCGTTTGCGTTGCCGTTATGAGCGCTAAGGTAGGCTAGACTAGGTTCCCTGGGGCGCATCAAGTTCCCGTAGTTCGCTCAGAGTAAAGAAGTCAGACAAGACAGCCAGATTTGCAGATTGTATTGTGAGAGAGAGATTTTCGAGCAGTATAACAAAGGAATATGGTATGGTGATCAAGGAAAGTAGGTCTAATAAGGAGTTTTATTCCTCCCAACTCTTCCTTAATGGACGTGTCATCATAACCCGAAATACATGGTAGCACATCTCGATTGGGTCTGCAAAGTGTTATTGTCCACCTCATCATCCTTCTTTCAACTCAACCAATTGCTCAAATATTGAAACTCGGATTCGACGCCCGAAAAGGTTGTCACCAGTCGCCTCAACTGCGTCATCTTGGGACCTAGGTTCAGGCTATCGACCATCATCCAATGTGTTTACTTGCAGTTGAGGCTCACAATTCCCCCAATCGTGGATGGGTGGGTATCTACTCCGTACGTACCTCTTCTATCTTCAGAGTACGACGTTAGTCGTCCTTCTTTACCCTTCGTGCGTCTGGCTCGTGATGGTGGGATGCTTTGATACCTCATACCTTTGGGCCTTGTTCGATAGGAAGCTTGCTCTCATCGACTTTACGACCGTCTTCTTTCATCGATTCTATTCTTCAAAATCCTGGTGGCAAAGGGCACAGCAGCAACTCTATTCAGTGTAGGTTTGTCACATCACGCGGCAAATGCGCTGTGAGTATATCACGGCTCGATATGACTGGGCAAGCCGGTCGATGGACCAACTGCCTTGTCTGTCTGTGTCTGGCTTACAAGGATATTCCAGGGTCTGTTGTAGAGTTCATCACCGTCAACTTTTACTTCTCAATTACTTCCCGGTTAAGAACTCTGCCTAGAAACTATCTCTTGCCTACCTATGCAAAGTTCAAGAAGCTTCACATTGTAGAGCATGAATACCCAACCTGCGCTGCGCAGCCGCCTTGCCACGGCATTTGGCGCAGTACCAGTATCTACGTCTACAAGCTACAGTACAGTACGACGAGGTGATGGCTGCGCCAGGGCTGAAAGCTCAACTGACCGAGTATGCACTGTGCATCTCCGGGCTGTAGGAACTGCATGCGCATATTGGAGTTTGGATTCGGGTGTACTCGAAATAGCTACTGGGGTGTGATGAAATGACGATGGTATTGCAGCATCCCGAATGCAGAACAACCAACGCCTGCATGTAACGTTCGAATTCAATTGAAGGGGACTCAGAGGGAGAAGGACCCTTGAACGTTCTCCCGGGCTGTTTTTGAGGTCTAAGATACGAGTGGCCACGGCTTAGATCCATCGGTAGCTCGCTTTGACCACTGGAGCCGTCTCTACTAGCGTCATGGGCACGGCCTAACTTTGGTTCGAAACCTCCAAGAGATAATTAGTATTTATCAAGGACCGTTTCCGGTCGATGCTTGTTTGTTTGTTATCTCTTCCAACCTCTCTCTCCCCGTAACTATTGTTCGTATCCTGGCGCTTAATCTTGCTGGAACATGACGATGAGCCAGGTCTAGAAACACCAGCGTAGGATTGGTCCAGCAGCTTCCTAGTCGCTCTCTGTTCTGCAGAGCTCCCAATTGGGGAATCCCATTCTGTCCGCAAGCCACGCCCAGAGGCAACATCACTCAGTTATGGAGCTTCTGCTGGTGTTATTGTTATTCATTTCCACCGATACGATGGCGAGATAAATGACGTTCAACTAATCGTCTGTTCCACTTCTATGATATTAAGCGCCCGCTGCTGTTGTATTGTGCTGTGTTTGTTGAGATTCTGACTGATTATCTCTTGGTCTGCGGCTTTTATTAACCCGAAACTCCAGTAGAGCAACTTATGGATGTCTAAGGATGATGGCATGGCGTCTTTGAGAGGACCCCTTCCGTGACGCTTGTCAGAGATAGTCTGTTTTTACATACGATGGAATGATCTCTCAGAGGCTGGCTCTGCTTATTCGACTCTCGGCTGCTTGGAACCATAACGTGTTGGGCGAGTAAGGAGATTATGACCCAATCCTGCAGCGTGACTCTCTATTTGATACGATTTCTTGTTTTACGTTTTATAATTCACGTCGGTAATAAGTCCGGAAGTGAACCACAACCTCCGCTAGGTTGATACGTTAGCAAGCATGAGCATCAAATTGGAAGTTATTCGGTCGTAATCAGTCGATCAATTGCCTCTATTCTCAAACTCCCAGCTGATTGATTGCCTAAGGTCGTCGTACTGGGCGGGTCCACCCCAATCAAATCGCCTGTAGCTTTTAGCGTCGATAGGGTCCTGGGTCTTGACTGTAGTAGGGGCCTCTGCTACTGTGCGAAGGAGAATATTGCTCACGGCTCGGCCAACGACTAGACGAGGGTGACTGTGAGTGAGACTGTTCTGTTGGCTTGACTTGATTTTAGATGATGCATTCTCAAAACGAAATGAACAACACAATAGAGTATCCGCATCTCAAGGTCATGTGTTCTGCCACAAGAAAATGTGCCGTTGTCAGAGCCAATTGTAAGCCCAACGTGCGTTCCACGTACGTAGCTCGAGGTGTGTCTACGGCCAAGCCCTAGACTCTCTCTACCTATCAGACAACAACAGCAAGACCCTCAACGATGATTGTCGCTTCTACGGAACTTTCTTTTTTTCTCTGGCGGAAACCAAGCGCCATTTGGCATATGACTGATCGGCCTGTTCAGCCTCATCAATGTTCTTCATTCCGTCCAGAACATTTGCCATTCTGACCCTAGAACTTCTAGAGAATTGCCTTGCCTTGTCGTGGCCTGTACGACTGGCGATTTGGTCGTACAGAGGAGCGATTATCACCGAGAAGACGTTGTCGTGATCCACGAGCCCACTGTCTAGTCTGTTTCAAAAAGACCATGACCGCAATGCAATTCTCCCATCACAGCGTGAGCGTCCCTTACATTGGACAATCCAAGTATTAGTAATACGTATAAAGGCAGTCAGAGTCAGAATCAATCGTCAAAAGGGCCGTGCGCAGACCCTTGACCCTTACTGTCTCTGGTAGATACAGTACCTCGTTAGGGCATGGGGCCGCACGTTGTTGTGTCACACATGCAGTCCAAGGCCCAAGGTCCATGGATAAGGTATCTTTTCTCAGTGTCGATATTCCCAGCAAATCAACGAAATGGATGCCACACTGAACTGTTGACCTGCCTGGTCCTGAGTGAGTTGACTTGTTCTCTCTCACAAACTGCCGGGGATGGTCTCATCCGATGAGACGTCAAGAAAATGGGCCAGACCAGACCAGAACGAGATGCCTCGATGCTTGCTACGCCCCGATCCACCTGCACGGAAGCCAAAGGGACCAGGTCTTGGCTCTGCATCAGACAAGCTCCAGCGAATCCAATTACTGCGTTTATCCAGGGGTTTTGCTGTACTGTAGCTAGGGTCACAGCCAACCTTCCACACAGCGCAGCTTGCAAGATCCATCCTATCCTGGGGGTGATGAGGCTACCTTACAGACTCGACTGTACCGTATCTATGCTACGTACTGTTTGCTCTAGTTGTGAAGCGAGTACTTTGTAGCGGATACAGTGATAGATAGACTGGCACTGCCATCGACGGACCCTCGATCGGTGCCAGACTATCCGAATCTTGTCTCGCAGCCCGAAACGGCGAATAATTCTCGCTCACCGCCAGATTGACAGCTTGAGTTCGGTGAAATGATGAGCGTCCATCCATCAAACGCCCGCCGCGGCAGAGAGACAAGCCATGCCCTGAGACGGGCTGCTAGCATCCATCGTTAGACGGGCTCTGGGTCTTTTTCTGGCGCAGAGCACGAATGGGGTTTCGATTGCAGAGAGCCCTTGATCCCTGTCCAACACACCACGAGCCATGTCGCTACTGCAGTCACAGGACCATCTTGCCACGCCGAACACAAGGAATGTGTGACCTCCCATGCTCAACGGTATCGTTACCACACGGCTCTCAACTCGCGCCAGATTCGAATGCTTCACTCCAATTGATCAGCTAGTTCACCGAGGATCCAGGAACGACCATTTTGGACGCCTGCGAGTTTCTCTGCATTAGCTACGGACGTCGGGCACATGTATGTCCGCAGTGATCTGCTAGATAAGCACCAACATCGCTGAGCAGACACCTTCTCTACTTGTGTACAGTATGTGAGCACAGTAGCAAAAGGGGAACAGTAAATCATACAGTTCATAACTTCTCAGCCTCTTAATTCAACCACCTCTTGGTGGATATGTTGATCCAGGCATGTCTCTACAACATCCAATTTCTGCTCTTCACATGCTGGATTAGCATCTTGCAATCACGAGGTTATCAGCTTGGCGGCTTGCGCCATAAGCACTTGAGGTGTGAACGGTTAGCGGTTAGGTTGACTCTGAGGCTCTTCACATTGAGTGAGATGAGATGCTCTAATGAAACGTCATGTCATCCACGCACTCCCAGAGCTTCTCCAACTCGCTATCTCTGGCCTGGTCTGCTTTGACTTGGTCTTTGCTTTGAGCACAGGCTCCCAGAGTGATCCTTGCCCCTGACCCAAGTCTACCCGCTGCACAGCCCCCGAGATGTGCCAAGCATCACGGTGGGACTTGAGTGATCCTAAATCCCCAAGCTGCACGAATGCAGAATGCAGAATCCAGCATCAGATATGTGGTGCTGGTGCCTTGGACTCGAATCCACTGCTGGGTCTCCATCTAAAGTCCCACATCTGCTGCTACAGAGCCTTTATTAACGATGCCACTGCTGTTCTTTAATGTCTCGAGAGTTTCTTCCCGTCGACGCGGCGGACTAGCATCTTGAAGTGGAATCGGGCTAATCGGAAGAAATGTCAATGCATTACAGATGCAGATATGGTCCACTATCGAGCCAACGTACTTGGCAAATGAGGGCTGGATGCTGCAAATTGTAACCCTCTGTAGCATGGGAACCAACATGTTAAGAGCTATCAAGGATCTGATATCAGCAAAACAACATTGAACCAGTGAGGAATGATACCCCATTGCTGGGCTTGGAGTATTTGGTCCCTACTCTCTCTCTCCAAAGGATCTCCAATCCATGATGGTTGGGGACTTTTTCTTGATTGAAACAGGATTTAGAATCTGAATCAGCCCTAACGATTTGGAGAAGGGACTGGGCAAGCTATGGTTCCCTTTCTCTTGTCGTCACCATACTACATAAACGAGCCAGACAGGGACAGACAAGGCCACACAGGCCTTGATCGAGGAATCCTACAACCCCAGAATCCTAACTCCAGAAAGAGGCATATCTCCATTCGATCCAAGGGTTAACGGGGTCAGGTGCAGCCACGGCCCACAGCTAGAGGCTCCTGCAACCCATTCGGGATTGGGATTGGGTGATTGTCATTTCGAGGTCTCGAGTCCAATGAGCGATGTCGGTCGGTTGAGGTAGACTGGACCAGATTGAATCACCATGACGCTATTTCCAAGGGCAAAATGGCCAAGAAATCCCGCTATAGTGACGACTGAGCCGAGTTGTGACGCTTTGTGTCGGAATTGATATCATCCCTCTGAGAGACAGAAACACTTTCATCATCTTTCTTCAGAGATTGAATCGAAAATTTGACAACGAAAAAGGGTCTGCCACACCACGCGCTTATGCGTGTGAGACCAGCTTCTGGGATTGACCAACGAAGCCGCCGGACTACCCAATATTAGGCACATTGACCAATTCTTCCACGTTTTTAACCTCCCTCCCTTCAACGCCCTTCCTCTTCGTCTAACTCAACCCCTGCACGCCACTTGTTCAACTTTTTCCGTACTCGCCAGTCGGACAATTGAGCCATTAGAACCAAGACATCGCCTATTGGGCCAAGTCATCTGGAATTTCAGCTCTGCAATTTCGCACAGTACTTGTTGGTGGTCTCTTCCCCCAGTCACCGTGCTCTCTAGTTACCCCAAATTCTGTTTAGCGGAGCCAAGCCCGGAACCCCCCCCT
>NJCR01001420.1:0-43380 GCA_002234235.1 Fusarium hostae
TTTCGCGGCTACCTCTGTAGTTTGAGTCCTTCTGTTAATATGAGATGAGCGAACCGGGCTATGACTGTGACGAGTGACAAGCGACAACGGCCATGTCAATCCCAGCCCAGCCCAGCAGATTTATCAGCCGCTGTTCTCAGCAGAGACCAAAAGCCCGACTAGGATAGATAGGACGATGTGTCAAAATCGACTCAACTGCCTGATTTCCTAGTGTAGTAACCCGTTTTCTAAATCTCAGCCTGTCGGATCACTCCAAATGTAAAAAAAGGCTGGGTTCTGCAGGTGTCTATAGTTGCCGGCTCACCATGGGAGTCTGAGCGTTTAAGTTAGGTTGGCCACTGAGACATAGCCTGGTCTGGCCTGGATAGTCTAATGAGAATAAAATTGTGTATCGTACTGCAGGAGTCACGTCAAATGCCATTATAAAACTGTCATTTCATTCCATCAGTTCTCAGAGACTTTAGCAACACAGGATATTGTTTGCCTGCTGTGCGAGTATCCTGTACCTCGTCCCCCAGTGACAGATTTCAATTCAACCCATTCAATATGCCTGGTCGCCACGCGCTTTCAACCCCCACCGCGGAAGCGACCTTGTCTGTCTGGAATTATCACGGACCACGGATCATAACCAATTAAGCAAGGACCATGTGTAATGACAATTCAATTGACAGGAAATATGATAGGGGTTCTGAGTCTAAATCTGCATGTTAGTAGTGAGTTGTCCTCAAGAAAGTTGAGCCAACCAAACTACCTAGTCCGCACAAGAGGTTGGAGGTTGGGGATAGTCTATCAACATCAAACAACCGCCTATGACAGCATCAGAAGCATCAAAACTTGGCTTTACAGCATAGCCAAAATGACAGGCTCCGCAATCACAGATCAATGACAGAATGTCACAACCAAGACCAAGGCACAGAAAAAACAAAGAGATAGACAAAATAATCCGTCAATTAATTGGCAGCTGTCAACGTCTCACCCCGCGTAAACTCAACTAATCGTTTTAGTGTCCGTGGCCAGGCCCCGGCCCGCAAATGACTAACCTAATATCGAGGACTTGCGCTTATCCAAACGTCATCTCTTCTAGAAGGTTCAGTGGGGCCGAGGACCCTGACAACGTTTCCCCAGCCATCCTCGATTCTTACCGGTCGCTTTTAGGCGCTCTCACAAGGCTTTCCTGGTCCTCGCCAAACTGCTCAACGCCAGTCACTTTTGTGCAGTCTCATCAGTCTCAGTCAAGAGGTGGCGGGTCGATTGCCTACTCTTGCATCCTTGAGGGGCTTGTTTCGCTTGGCTGCAAATCATTGCAATCCACGGATATGGATTCGGGGCTGCCTTTTTCTATACGCAGGCAGCTGGCAGGCTAGGCAGCTGTCCAACACATTTGTTTTATACGAACTGGTTGACCGGATGCTTCCAGATGTCTTACAGATTGCCTTACAGAACCCAATAATGAATTTAGAGTTCTTTATTTATTGTCTTTTCCAGGCTGATTCGTATGAACATAAATATTCTGTCATTTATCTCAACCCAATTCTACCACGTGCAACCAAATCATCCTGGCGGAATGCTGTACCACTTCGGAAAACGCCTAACATTACACAACGGTAGTAATATCAGTGTTTGCTACGAATTGACATGACACAAGGTAAGAGTTTTAAGGCAGACAGTGTCAACTCGGCAGGAAATGTCCGGCAACCGAGGACTCTGGCAGAAATCCTATATAAAGCCGTGTTACTCAAGAAGTAACACAAATCGACATTTAGGAATACTCGTTTGTAGCTCTCGCATTAGCTATTCATTTGATTCATTCACGATATTCTCGAAATTCTTACCGTCTTTCTCGTGCCTGATTCACGCTGTAACCTTCGCAGATAGAAAGTCTACGTCCAGAAGCTGCATTTATTCTTTGCATTCTCTGTATTGATATAGCCCTAAATTGTTTGAATGGAAATCAACCGAGTTATTCGAGATTTCAAGTCCAATCACTCCTGGGGTCCTGTTCAACTGATGGCAACGCTCTATCGAGTCTATCATTCCACCGACCTCCGGGAGGCATATCTTCTCAACTGTATGAGTGGAATGTCAAATGTTAATATTTTATCAAATTGCAGTCTTTTGTCCAGGCGAGATGCTGTGCCTCAGAAAGCCTGAGGTGTATTGAGAGCATCATAATCCTCAGTCTAATTCGATGTCTTTTTGTCTGAAGAGGTGATTAGCCCGATGCTTTAGAAAGGAGTCTACAGCCAATACTACACTTCCGGAGCTTGAAGTTGTTCATAAATCTATTCATGTATACACTACAAAAAGTCACAATATTGAGTAATTAATCGTGTTCTCATTCGATATCCTATGTTGTTACCAAGTGCTATCCCAACCATAAACCATACCCATCCAGCCAAGCACCCTTTTCCGTTACAAAAGCCGCCATAAAGTTACATAAAGTAAACTCGAAACAGCTACACTGACTCCTGCCAAACTCTGTCGCCCATAAGCCTTATGGCACCATTGGGTATCCTCAGAACTGCACTAGAGGAAATGCGAGTTGGCATCGACGGCATCGACATCCTAACTGCCTCAACCTGAACGGGCTGTATTTGAACGAGCTTACAGCTCGCAGGAGATATGCTTTAGAAACTAACTTAATCATCCCCATTCTCATGAGACTGGTTATCCGAACCATTGTTCGAGCCCATGATAGAGCCAACAAACTCCTGGTACTTGAACACCTCGCCCCTCTTGGCACCCAGATGAGCGTTCATGTTGCGGTTGAAAGCTCGTCGTCCAGTGAATCCGTTCATGATCTTATCAACTTCAGTGGCAGTCAGAGCCTTCTCACCAGGTTCGGGTGCTGTGTCCAGGAGGGCTTTTCGCAGTTCAACCAAATCGACCTGGCCGCTGTCATCGTCGTCAAAGGCTGAGAAGGCTGAGAGCAGCTCGGCGCTTGGTGACAATGCTGCAAGTGCGTCGGCAAGTGAGTTAAGGAATACTGCGAGGGTGATTGTCTGGGGCGCTGATGGAGGGAAGAACTTGGATACGTCGGCTGGGTTTGAAGGTAGGCCTGTTGAAATTGTTAGCTACTCGTATCTCATTCATCATTTTCGTTGTTCATACCCAGCTGGTTGAGCATATCAGTAACATCCTCGCGGTTTACGACACCATCGCAATCTCGGTCCATGATCTGGAAAGCATCCCGTAGAGTTCGGACTTGAGTTGCTTGCAATTGTGATAGCGCATTGCCATTACCAAGCGTCTTTGACACTGGGGTCCTTGGCGGCACCGGAGACATACGCAAAGGCGAAGAATTCATCTCGTCTCTAACAGGTGTCTTGGCCTTTGGTGTCCAGCTGGGTTGTGTGCTTGTGGGAGTTGTTGGTCTAGCAAAGCGCGAAGTCGAGCCGAAAGGTCCTGCCTTTGTCGGTGATCCAGTGGGTGTAGTATGTCTTAGGGGAGAGGGCGATGCAGGTGATTCGGCGCGACGGAATGGAGAGCTTCGAGTAGGTGAAGAGCCATAGCCCAGAGGAGAAGGCTTGTATGTTACCGGCACAGACTGAAAACAACGGCGTTAGCTGGGACGGGCGTCACTTGTCAGGGATTCTCCGTCATGGAAGAAGTACCATTGTGCTTAACGTGGGTCCGACGAGCGGAGATGGATAATAAACAGGTTTATGAGAAGACGAGGAAGAGAAAGGCGACAATTTGAGGTTGATTAGTAGGAATTAAGTTGAAATGTATCGTGAAAATGATCAATTGGCCGTGGGATTGATATTGACAACCGTTGTCGTCATTGGGAAAGAATTGAGGTTGTAATGCGCTTTAACGAGGTGTGATCCAAAGTAAACAATGAAAGTGGTTCCCAGGGAGATGCATGATAAACGCCACTAATTGTGCCACAGAGAGTTGAGCCACATGTGAAAGCCAAGATTGAGAGTCATGGCACTCGCATGGCGCTAATGAGCAAGGGGTGCTCCAACCACACAACCACAAGCTGAAAGCTGCAATTCAGGGGACGCAAGGGAACGAGGCGACCCTTTTTCTTAGTGGGGAGCATTTTGAGTGGACGAACGTTCTGTTATGATGACATTTTTTCAGCTTGAAGATTTTCCATTGACTGGCAAAGATCCAATAACTGATAGAGATGATAATGTGACTAGGGAAAAATTCAATTACAGAGGTCAGCCGGAAACATATTTGCGCTGCTCTTAAACTTGGCCAACCGGTTTTCAGTTTCAGGGGTTAGCAACTATTAAATGGGAATGAGGGGAGAAAGGCCCTACCCATTCTATCCACTATGTCGGGTCCGGAGGGAGTTGGTAGGTAATTGAACCCTTTGTCCCGTATCTCTCGTTTTTAAAACACCACTTTATTCAAATACACAGCAAATTGATTTATCGTCGGATATTTAATTGACTTGCTGGATACTCCCATCTTCATCTGTCCCCACCTACAAGGAAGTCAAGCCTCGTTGTGCAAGTTGCGCCCACTTGTACTTTGTGGCGGGAACATGTCTCAGTTACAAGACTCTCTTTAAGCTGTTTCTAGTTCTGTTACATATTCGATAACAAGTGGTACTGGCTGGTGCTGTACATACTATCACAACTGCTTTCGATCGAGGACAATTGTTTTGTTTTGTCAATTCTTCAAGGTACTGTAACGTCCAAAGTGGAACAAAGCAGAGTAGAACGTCGATCCCACTGCCTTACATTGGGCTTGCATTACATTGCATGCATTCACCGCATCCTTTCACTCAACCCTCTCGGACCCCCCGAGTTCGAAAACGAAACGCAACGCAACGCAACATCACCCGATCCGGAACCTACGAGGGTTCTAAATCGTGAGAGACTCGTGTTTCGTGTCTCGGAACCCCGGCCTCAATCCGCCTTCGGCACTGTCTTAGCTTGTCTTGCATTGTCTTGTCTCGTCTTCATCTCTCGTCTCTTCCATCATGGCTTCTTCGTTCCAGTCAACGTTGCCATTCTTGACCAAAACAACCAGCAACAGCGCAAACAACCACCACGGCCAAGGTCATAAACATAGCCTCAGCAATTTCTCCAATGCTTCAGTCTCCAACCGAAGAACCTCCCTGGCTTCGTTTCACTCTTCGCGCCCCGAATCGCAAATGTCACAGGCCTCGCCGCCTCCCTCGAGGTCACCTCTTCCTCCTGGCCCAGAAATCGATCGCATTTCCGATCCCAATTCGCAGTCAAAGACGCCTTCGACGGGTCTATCCTCGCAGCATTCATCGCTTTCAGCTCCTCGAAGGACCAACCCCCATGCACGACCATCGAGAAAGCTTCGCTCGCAATACCCGCGAAGCTCTACAGAAAACCATGTCGAATACATCCTTGTCGCATCCTTCGATATCGATCGAGGTCCCGTCATGGAGCATCAATACCCGGTTGCGATCACAGGAGACGAAAATATGTTGGCAGAGCTCATGTTGCCCGATCAAGCCCACGCCCGCAACCAGGACTGGACAATATTCTTTCTTCACAAGGATACAAGCCAGGAAGAGGAGGATGAGGAGCGCAAAGTTAAGGAAAATCGAAAGAAGAGGCGCAAGAGAAGGCGTGATAGAGCAGCTGGTATAATAGACGAGGAGGATGAAGAAAACGAAGAGGATCTACCAGAAGACGAATGGGATGACGATGATGAAGACGACACCGAATCTACTGATAGCGAACCTGAGGGCGGAGAGGGCCCTCCCCTAATTTATGTGCTTAATCTGGTCAATACCAAACATGACAAGTCGGTCAAGAGAGGGGCCATTGTCAAGGCCATGGCCATCTGCACGCGGCATCCCTTCTTGCATATTTACAAGGCAAGTAGCCTTCACACACGATCCTTGTGCTCGTGCATTTGCTAACCGTTTCATAGCCACTGCTACTATTGGCTCTGGAAGAATACTTCAAGGCACCTGTTCCAGAGACATTGGCCATGCTATACGATTCAGTCAACGCCATGGATTTGTCTCTCATGCCCAAACTCAGTCTTCTTGAGCGCCACTTATTACAAGCAAGTGATAACAGGGATCTCTTTGTGGAGAAATTCGAACAGATGATTCAAATGCGGATAACCGAAGACCAGCGCGAGGAGGCAGCAGATCAGTCATTGGATGCGACAAGGAGTCCGACAAAACTGACCGGTATCTCAAGAGCTGGTACAAAGGCCCACGTTGAGGGCGGCCAGTCGATTTACTCTGTTCCGCGCGACACGCATGAGTTTGAGAGCAAGGTCATGTACAAGGGCATACCAATCCCTATCAAAGTACCTGTTGCTGTCATGCCAGAAACCGTCGGTGACTTTTCGCTCATTAAACTCATTCAAAACTTTTCAGATTCTCATCAGAAATCCCCTCAACCATTTGCGCTGCACCCTCACCTCACAACGAACGGAGTCAATACGCACCCGATCATTGTGCTGGCAAATGCGCTCTTAACACAAAAGAGAATCATCTTTTTAGGGTACAACATGCCCTCAGGCGAGGTCGCAGAAGCTGTCTTAGCCGCGTGTGCGTTGGCATCGGGTGGTATACTTCGTGGGTTTACACGACATGCTTTCCCTTACACCGACTTGACCAAAATCGACGACCTGCTCAACGTACCCGGTTTTATCGCTGGTGTAACGAATCCAACCTTTGAGCTTCACCCCGAGTGGTGGGACGTCTTGTGCGATTTACCAAGTGGGAGGGTCAAGATCAGTACAAAGATCGACCCTGCCCCTGTGACAGAGGGTCTGCTGTACTTCCAGCAACAAAACGCAGCTTTTGCGGCCATTGCAAGCGGTACGACGAATACAAGCCAGGACTATACGGGTGACAATGCCTTCATGACTGATGTTCTAAGGAGCATTGCTGCAAGACATGGCGAACGTGTGATCCGAGCAAAGTGGCGCGACTGGGTCGGTAAGTTCACTCAAATCGCAGCCAAATTCGAGGAAAGCGTTTATGGAGCTAGTGCCTTGTATATTGGAGGTGAAGATCAGGACTTGATGCCACCGGGGGCCAACGGGCATGGTTATGTCTGGGCGGATGATACAGCTAAGCATAAGGAGCTTGCTGGTAATGTGACAAGAATCGAGGGATGGCGCAACACTCGAAGTTATTACAGCTTCATCCAAGTAAGACACTATACTAAAACAAGGGACGACCAAAGCTAACATTTCACAGGATTTGGCACAGATATATACCATCAGGCCCCTGAAGGGTCTTGACTTAGCCCATCTTCACGACCGTTTACGAATGCAACGCTTAACCCCCGCACAGAGCAGAGATATCTATCTCACTATCTCCAAACACGTCCACACGTACGATGAGATTTGCCTACTACTCAGTGTCGCCCCTGAGTCTCACGCTGGATTGTTCTACCTCGCTCTTGGTCTATTCCACAAGGACCGTGAGGTCCGTCTAAGAACAGCAGATCTCCTGGAGCGTATATCAGATCATGAAGCCGGACAACATTGGTGGAGAAGTCTCAGTCGCTTTGAGAAGCTAGCTTATATGCGATTACGTCGAGAGGTGGATGCAGAAATGCAAGCAAAGCTTGAAAAGGAAGGTATAAGCGCCGAAATGGAGAGGATAGTAAGCTGAACGTTTGAATTGGAGTTCACATGTGTGGGCGGGCTTGTAGGAGTTTATTTATGGGTTGGAGTAACGTCGACGGGTTCTCCAGGAGGTGTCATGTCTGGGTTCGCATCATATACCTTTCAGCACTCATATAGGCGGCGTTTTTCAAAGACATTGGACGAATACAATGGCATATTACATCCCAAAATCGACGTGAATCGGAAGAGCATTATTATTTAACTTGCTTTTAGGTTCTTTGGTCGGTGGAGTTACGACCTCTTTTCAACTATAGTTCAGACCATAAACCAGCATCATTGAGAGCATTTGCTACTGGAGCATCTCATGTGTACAACTTGAGTACACACCCGGATCCGTTTTACCCAAAATGGCGCCGTAAGTACATCCAACCGACTTCTGTCAAAGAACTGTTGGCTTTTCACCTTTTTACAGCGCACTGCGTGGTAGTCACAAGAGGCCGAGAGCCTTGGCGGCGTGCTTGACGTGGTCCTCGCCGAAGGTAGAGATGAAGAAGTAAGAGTGGTCGTAGCCCTGGAGACGTGTTAGTATTGTTATTTGGTGAGTATTAGAAATACATACATCCTGGTAGCGGAGGGTCAAGCCCTCGATGCCGGTCTCTTTGACGGCCTTCTCGAGGTTCTCGGGGAGAAGCTGGCCCTGCTTGTAGAAGTTGTCACCAGTGCCCTGGTCTATTAGCATGGTCCATTTACAAAATGAGAGAGGGGTTCAGAACTTACAACATCAATGAGAGCAGGGAAGTTGCCCTTCCAGCTCTTGATGAGCTCAGTAGCATCGTGCTTCTTCCACTCCTCCTTATCCTCGCCCAAGTAACCCTTGAAGGCCTTGTCACCCCAAGGGCACTGAGAAGGGTTGGAAATAGGAGCCCAGGCGCTGACACTCTTATACTTGCCAGGGTTCTTGAGGAACAGAGTCAAAGCACCATGTCCACCCATGGAGTGGCCAGAGATAGAAACTCGAGAGGAGTCAACCTCCTTAAACTCCTTGAAGATGAGGTCAGGAAGCTCATTGGTGATATACGACTCCATCTTGTAGTGCTTGCTGTAAGGGTCCTTCTTGGCATCGATGTAGAAGCCAGCTCCGCTGCCAAAGTCATATGAGTCGTGCTCACCAGGCAAGTCGAGCTCGCGGGGAGAAGTGTCTGGGTAGAGAAGAGCAAGGCCGAGCTTGGAGGCGTGAGCGTGAAGGAAGCCCTTCTCTGTGACGTTGTCAGGGGTGCATGTGAGGCCGGAGAGGTAGATGAGGAGAGGAGCTGGCTTGGAAGATGATGCTGAGCCTGGGAGGTAGAGAGTTGCGTTCATGGGTGTTCCAGTGACGGCGGACTTGTGGGAGAGCTTGAGGAAGCGTCCGCCGAAGCTGTTGATAGTAGCATTTGTGGTGAAAGCCATGATGTCACTGTATTTGAGAGTTGCTTGGGTTAGACAGAAGCAATTGGGGGTATAAAGTTGAAAACACTTTCAAGAATAAAGAGGAAAAACAAGTGAAGAGGAGAAATGGCAGTAGTTAGTTTATGGGTATGTCCCTATGAAATAGCTGAGCTTTATCCCAAGGAGGGGAAGCTTCCAGTCAATGGCGAGGTCTGGGGTAACTTTAACCCCACCATCGGTACCCGGATGCCCTCATCAACATGACGAATGCCGAATTATCTCCCGGCTCCGGAATACGAAACCTCCTCCGTGTCACGGGTCGGAGACAAGATAAGACAGAACAGTATATACAGTAATACTACTCTGGGACGTCGAGTCGGTATGAGTTTATAATGGTTCATGTCTTATCTTATAAGAGCAATCGTCAATCATTAAAGCTGTATCTATCTCAGCTCATGTTCTCTGGCCAACTGCAAAAGAACAAAACGTTATCGCTGCTATCGCTAACTCCAAATACTCCGTAGCCCGGTAAGTTGCCCATTGCTCCGTCCCTAATTTATCACGCCTGTATAATACCAGGAAAGACAGTCGATCGCTTTAAGCCAGCAGTTAATATAGGTAGAAGACCCAAAAAATGCACCCGAAAACAATCGTGCCCATCAACTTGTCTAGCCACTTAGGTACCCATACTGGCTCTCCCTGCTCCATCCTTTTAATCTTCTCCTAATCGAACATATTTTCGCCTTCCTTGTTCTTCTTTAGTGAACAGTCAAAACTGTTGAAGAGTTTGGGCCAGCCGACACGAGTGAAATTGAACTTGAATTCGTAGTTGAAATCGATCGGGCCTATTGTACAACCCGTAGGGCTCGTACAAGTGTCATTGCAGCCGGTTGTACGTGGGTAACAGTTGAAATATTCACCATCAGGTGCAAAAGTAGTGACGTTGCGAAGGAAAGGCTCGGAAAGTTGATGACACTGGTTAAGCGTATACACCTCGTGGGTGCATGTACCTGTGGAGTTGGCACCGGTACATATCAAGAGCTGTGGTAATGAGATGTTAACACCACAAACAAGAGATAACATATACAGTAGGGAGTAGGGTCAACTTACACCCCCGACGGCCCGCTCCTTCAATATGGGCACAGCAGAGATGCTAACAGCAGAAATAATAGTTGCAATGACAGTGAAGAACTTCATTGTTACGGTTGGGAACTTGTCTCGGCTGATAATGATAGTGGGAAAGAAAGTGTTAGATTGGCGACTGTCAATGTCTGAGATGAAATGAAGGAGTATGAATCAGGAAGATTCTTAGCAGAGGTTGGACTTGAGTAAGATATATACCCAAGGTAGGATTGGGAAGTATGAATATCGGTTCGTCTTTCCAATTGTTTGCTGTTTCTGTTATACCAACCTCCTGGCCTCAAAACACCACAAGTGCGACCAACCTCTTATAAGTAATGGTGTAAGATAATAAGCTTCCAATAACACAACAGCTTCACCAAATTCGTCTAATTCCTTCTACATGAGGGAACACGACTCGTACGATCAACACTAGACGTAACTTTTCATCATCGTCTTAAGTTAATTGGGATCAGTCAAGGGAGTATATCCACCGACGTCATGCAAGTCCCCACCAAGAGGAAGATCGTTCTGCCACCAACGTCTAAATACCTAGACATCGAAGCAAAGAACAACCTCGATTAAAGCCAAGTTGGCTAAGGTCGCATGAAAACTTTACTTGCATGATCTGCGAAGCTACGACTGTCACGGCTTTTCCCTTCCCACCAACACCCGTTTCCGGGTCAGTGTGGCACAACGTTGGAGGCTGGAAAGAATATTCTGGACTTGTGGTTGGTTGGACAATTCATCTACCTGCGAGGACCCTTTCAAATATGCAAGAAGCCACAGACGCTGCAGGAGTCATGTCTTTGTATTTGAGGTTGATAATCTCCCGTCAGGCCCAAAGTTGCGTGGTATGAGAGATTGCTCCCTTGCTCGGATTGACTGTTTATCAGACTTTGTGACGTATAAAAGGCCACTGCGCAATGTGAGGTTGCGTCCAAACACTAGAAGATGCCGTCATGTCTCGCGCCGGTGTTTCAGTGAAACACAATCTGGCCGGATGTGTTCGGCCCATCAGATCCAAAACAAGCCATCTGCCATTTCCCGCTTGACATCATTCTCTCATGAAATTCTACCGGACAGATCCGTACTGACAACGATGCGACGTTGGAGCATCCGTCAACAGTGTTGTCGTTGGGGATTCTTTGTCCGTCTTCATCAAAGACTGCGTCGGAGACAATCAATACACTCGTGCACCAAGACACAGAAGCAAAGTAGATTTCCTTCTTGTTTTTTGTCTAGTTCCTGTGTAAATCAATCTCAATCTCAAACGCCGCGCTTATACATGATTAATTAACCTCCTGATACACTATACAACATGTCAAGCCAGAAGGGAGCACACAACGTTCCAGCTCGATTGTATCTTAAGGAGGGTCGCATGGGTATATACGCCTCGGGGGCAATCGGTTGTTTCGCGACGTGCTAGTCCTTTGGTCGCTTACTGCAGCAGTTCCTCGCAGGTCCAATCCTCGTAGCTGTACCACACGCGTAAGTAAGGCATCTTCGAGCTGCCTGAACAAGCATCACTTACTAGCCATCGGGCATGTATCGCCGCACGATCAAGGGGATCTTCTTTTCCCGCATTTCCTTAATCGCAATTTGAAGGGGATCAGTCTCGCCCTCGAGATCAACAAGCACAGGCGCATTCATGCTGCATCCAGTTAGTATCCTGAAGTTGCTGCAGTTCACCAAGGTGATGCGGACCTGATCTGCAGAGCGCGTGTACCAAGGATGCGCGCCCTCTCGTATTTGGTCATGTAGGGTGTGGTAGTTCGCTCATTCTCGGGAATCTTCTTGTCCTTGAGTAGCTTGTCGCCGCCCTTCAGCGCGTTGGCAGCGGCAGAAGGATCTCCCGAGACTACAACATTATCCTGGTCTTGTCCAATTTGCTGCTGGTCACCATCCTCCTCCTCGAGGACCTCGGGGTCGTAGTACTCAGTGATCTCCTCCTCCTCGTACATGGGCTCGTCGCTGCCTAGGAATTAGAATCGCCTGCGCCTGCGAAGATCGCGAAGCAACTTACCCGCCAGCGCCGCCAACATCGTCATCGCCGAAATCAGACATGGTGAGTGTTGATTAATATGAACTTGATGAAGAATGAATGTGAGAGTGTTCTCAGTCCAGAGTTTCTTTCGCAATGTATGGTTTTAGAATGGCCCAGGCCAACCTCGTAAAAAAGTTCTAGAGAAGAACAAAGTAAAACCTGGTCAGGCCGATGTTTATCCGGCGCACCTTCCACACCTTCAGACAAAGAATATCGGCGTGAAGCTTTCAAGTGGGTCGCTCTTGACTCTAATCCCTGCAATCCCCACACAAAAATTCATAGTCACCGCCTTAAATTGAAATCAATTCTGCCACTTCCAAGCTTGCTTCGACATTGACAAACTCAAGGGTCCTCGGCATGACAGCATCATGAGTAAACGAGAAGCTGCCGAGGCAGCATTTGAAGTCCCTCCGGCCAAGAGACTTTATCGGGACGGCCCAGATGACTTATGTACGGCTCTCTGCTATTCCTGAGCTCTGAAGATGCATTTACTGATATTGCAAACTTAGATATTGATGATGCCGAGGACGACTTAATTAGTGCTCATACTCCATATTCCACCCAGGAACCTGATTCACCACAGACGGTGAACACTGCTGCTACGACTCCTCGGGCTAAATTTCCTTCGGATCTCAAAACCCTTGCTTGCACATGGCCTGGTTGTCCCAAGACCTTCAATCGACCTGCCAGATTACGAGATCATCTTAATTCTCACACCAATTCCCGACCATTTAAGTGCCCTTACGATGGTTGTGATAAGGACTATATAGAGGACAAGCACTTGAAACAGCACATCAAAGCCGTCCATACTCTGGAGCGAAAACATGTCTGTCCAAAGGAGGGTTGCGGCAAGAGCTTTGTGACGGGTACTCGACTTAAACGACACCAGGCCGTTCACGATGGCGAAGAGAGATTCCGTTGCCAAGATTGTGGGCAGAGTTTCAGAAAGAAGGAGACATTGAGCAAGCACGTTCGAAAAGAGCATCAAGGCTTGCCTGCACTCCAATGCCCAGAGCAAGGGTGCCGTCATGCTTTTGAGTCCAAGGCGGCCATGAAGCGACATCGTGATAAGGATCATGGCGAGGCAAAGTTTTGGTGCGGCGAGTGCGGTTTGAAGAAGATGCCCGATGGTACAGAACAGCGGGTTGGGTTTACCACTGAAGTGCTGCTTCAGGCACATATCCGCCAAGAGCACCAGAACTGCATTTTCTGCGAGTTCAAATCTGCCTCACGATGGGAGCTAGAGAAACATGTCGAAATGCACCATTCCGGCCAGTCCGTCGAGGATCGAAAGAACATCGCCTGCCCATACGACGAATGCACCAAGAAGTTCACTAAGAAGTCCAACCTCAACGCTCATATTCGTACAGCGCATGAGGGATTCCGCTTCGTTTGCGGCCAGGTTGACCTCAATGGCTCTGGCCTACAGGGCTGGACAAACGATCAGGGCTGCGGTGATAAGTTCAGTACCAAGAGTCGACTAGAAGATCATATCCGATATAAGCACCTCGGCCACGAGCGCCCTAAGCTTTCTAAACCTGAACCGTCTCAAGATATCAACCTTATCGATGAACTCTCTGGCGCTGCGAACCAGGCAGAGCGAACGATTTCTTGCCCTCACTGCCATGAAGCCTTCATTCGCTACCACGACCGGGATGCACACGTTGAGCTGTATCACCCACCGGCTGCTGACCCATCTCTTATCCTAGCTGGAGACCAGCTTGATCCTGCCCAGTTCTTCTTCGATGGAAGTTTCTCCAACACAACAAACTGGCCGGGTATCATGCCGGATGATGACATCTTCGCCGCTACAGTGGACTATGGTCCTCCTCAAGATGACTGGCCCGAAGACGAAACCAATATACTTCTCCTGGCGCGAGATCCAACAGCCCAGGATCCTCTTATTGATCCCGCTCTCGGTACCATCTGAAGAAAAGAAAAGTTTGTGGGAGCAGAATGGTCTGGTTTTCGAAACAGGTGAAAATTAAAATAGATACCCGGCCGCAAGGCCTTGACGGTGGTCAACGTATGAGCGACTGGCTATTATGACACCGTCATGATGTAAATGAAGAATGAAATGCATATCACAAAAAGCGGTGGGAATGGCTATGATAAAAGAAATAAAGTTGTTTGACAGAGTGTACCCAGTCCTTGCGCATAAGTGAAATTCTTTCCTTTCTATCCGTATACCGAATGCCGAAACCCAAAATGATTTTATGCCCCTCCCAATGAAGCCCAAGTACAAGCCCAATTGCACCCCAGACCAACACCGCGCAAGAAAAGGAGTCAAGTAGAGACAGGAACGAATGCCATAGCATAAGCCCGTCCAGCATAAAAAGGTGCTGGCTAAGTATATATATCATATGAGGCTGACCATCTAGTGAGAGCCCACCAAGGCGTTACTGAATCCCAGTAAAGCCATGCCAAGGAAGCCAAAGAAGATGCAGAGGTTACGGCTATGGTTGAGACTCAGACTCTCCACAAACAACTGCAATGCGACACTAACCATGATGCCGGAAGTGACAGCAAAGAGACATCCGTAAGCAACCGCATTGGGTTGCATATTGGTCTTATCGGCGAGCTTGAACCATAGTGCAGCAATGACCGCGCCAATGGGTTGAGAAAGACCACCAAGAAAGGCTGACCATGCCATGGCACGCCAGCGAGAACCCAGGGCCATGTATAGCGGCAGACACATAGCGAAACCTTCGGTGATGTTATGGACAAACAGTGCCATGAAAACGTTGAAACCTAGAGATGGGTTTACGTGGTTGGTAGCGTAGGTGATGAATCCTTCAGGAAACTTGTGCAGGGCAATGGCAATGGAGGTCTGGAGGCCAATGGACAAGAATGCGTTTGTTGGAACGTGGTGGTGATGTTGAGCTTCGACATCTTCGACATCTCCTGCAGATGAGCATGAGCTATCGTGTTCAGAGAGTTCTTCCGGGACTATCGGATCCAGTGGCTCTCGCGACTTGGCTCTGCTGGTTCGATATGTCGGTCTCGCAAAGGGCTCAACAGAGTCTTCGCATCCGTTTTCATAGTCATGATCATGATCGTGGTGAGCATGCGAATGTTCAGGCGCGCGGTTTAGGAATGATCCAGTGGTGGTGCGCAGAATCTGTGTTTGTCTTCCAGGCCTGCTCGGTAGACTGGTTCGGCTACTCAGATGCTTGAAGCACTCTTGGCCACAGGGGTCTGTGAATCCGTAGCAAGAGTTCGACTCGTCGCAATTGCACTTTGTATCTTGTACGAAGGACATGACTCGCTTGTGAACTTCTCGCATGGACTTCCTCCTCTCAGGGAAGCCATCCGTAAGTCCTGTAGTGGTGCGGCTTCGTGTTGGACTAGCAGGGCGTCGCATTCCATCGCGAGCAGACGCTTGTCTCTTAAGAGGCTGTGTTGGGCTATCCAAAGTGGACTCTAGCAGAGGTGTAGACTCGGTCGCAGCATTTTGTCCGTTACCGTTGGTCAATTTAGAAATTGATTTATTAACGGGGGCTTGTTCAGGCGGCGGATGGGAAGATTGGCGACGACGAGCGCGAGACTGTCTCCTCTCGTGGTGACATGAGGTGTCTTTGGTCGCATTTTCATCGTGTGTATGGTCGCATTCGACGACGTGGGTAGGCATGAACTGGTGAAGCAATCGCGAAACTCCCTGAATACCGATGAAACCACCAGCAAAACAGGACATCATAACCAGGCCAGCAGCTTGGGTAGACCATTTGGCCTGCTGGAAATATTCTTTGGACTCTGGTAGCATACTATACAATGCGGAAAATAGCTGTTCTTTGTTAGCAGAAGAGATAGGTGCTGTCAGAAGGGCCGTACCATAACACCGAAACTCAAGCTGAGGGAGCAAGCTAAGAAGACGTTGCTATCCTGGATGCGAAAGTTTCTCTTGCCAGGAAATAATCGAACGATAACGTCAACGCATACTATGGAGGCGCCAACAACGCAAGCTGAGAATGGTTGTTAGGATTGTACCCCGGAGGCGCATTGGGTTCCTCGAAATGAGGAGCAACTCACCAATGCCGCTGACAACACACATGATCCAGCCGCGAGTATCATTGTCGAGGCTGCTGTGGCCCACGGATGTGGCCATGCTGCTCAAGTGTATCGTCTGTGTATCAACTGATGTTGCGTCTGGAAACGAGCTCTGGTGACAAGGCTAAAGCGTGATTTTCGAGAGAGATCGAGGCCTGACCGTCGAGGTTGTGATGGGCGCAAAGAGGCAAGAGCAAAGAAACTGCCGATCTTTTTGGTTTTAGGATCTGACGTAGCGAACGAGCAGGGGAATATCGATGCGGTTTTGTTTAGCGCAGTGGGCGGGGACCTTGTTAGTCTGGGCTCGACTCAAGTAATCGATGACAACGAGAGCCTTTAGTAACAAAGAAGAGGACAAAGGAGTGATGAAAATGCTTTGCACGCCGCAGAAAGAAGGGGAATAGGTTTGAGGCTGAATGTGAGTTTCAAGGGCCTTGCAGAGGCGTCAATGACAAAAGGATGGGCTTTGTTAATGCGCATTAGCCTGGCTCTGACGACAATGGATCATGATAGAACAAGGAAACCACGTCTAGGCCCTAGACTGAGAAATTGTTCCTTTAAGATAGTTCCTATTTCAACCTCGTGCTTCAACTAGGAGAAGAGCAACTGCAACGCTATAAATGTTTAGCCCCTTAGAACCCTTTTAGAGGATCGGGTTGGGGGTCAACTTACACCATCATGAGGCCGTGCGTCTCCATCAAAACTGTCCCTCAAGGTTCTCACGTCTCAGCATCTGCGCATCATTGGATAACACGGCGTCTCGTTGACCGCCTGGCTTACGAATTATCATGCCTCTTTTGATTGTAGTAGAGGTAATAAGTAGTAAAACAGTGAGACGCCAGATAATAGTGCGTTATTAATTATAGCGATCTCCATAACTGCCCTGGTGTCGTGGGGGTTATATGTGACTTGAGTAACTACTTAGTAACTATTCACATATTTTACAGCAGAGTCATTGGTTCCTAAACATCAAGCTGGATTTTATACAAGTCTTCCTGTGGTTATGCAAGTTAAGCTGCAACTCCCCTCATCATGACGCCTCATACCTTGTCTGGGCTAAGTTTCAAGATGCGATTTGCGCGGCGAATCAATTTCTTGTCTTTGTCATCCCACCACATCATAATCCTACGCATGATATTCGCTACGCTGCACACTAACAGAACCTATGATCTTTCACTGAGCCTCAACCCAGAAACACGTCTCGAGGTTGAAAAACCCTCGGTAGAAGGACAATTCCTCGTGGATGGCTCTCGATGAACTCGTGTCTTGTCATACACAGCAACTTACATTTCAACTCTCACAAGCCACGCACCTTGATGAATCAGTCTGAATCATTGAGTGTCTTGAACAATCCCTGCATGATTCATGCCCTGCCTTGCCTTGAATCCGTGCTCTGGGTAAGGCAAGTAGCCGCTCACCAATATCTGTAGCTTTTATGTATTTCTCGATTTAAAGAAAGCGAGATCTATAGGTAGATAGTCCATATTCAACTGTTACCCTCAATCTTCAAACTACTACCGCCCAGTGACGTCAAATCACAGGCTCCAAGACCCCTAAAATCCGCCGATAACGGCAAAACAACGGCCCCCCACGTTCCGTTCCGAGCGCAGCTCCCAAAATATCTACGGGTCGGATCGAAAGCTATCTCAAACCCTGTGATCGATCTCAATATCACGAGGCTCTGCAACTCAACACCATTGGGCAAAGATCGCGCGTGATCTTGCTTTCAATCATCGATTTCCCACGTACTAGTATTCGTCCGTCCGTTAAGATCAAACTCTATTCTACTTTCTTTTTTCGTAGCTTCATCTGTTCTTAAGGGATAATCATGTCCAAGACTACTCTCGCTACTATGGCCTGCCTAGGCGCAGGAGGTGGTGCTGCTATCACTGCTGCCATTTACTCCCTCCGAGGTGGTAAACGTGTTGAGGAGACCAATACTCTAGCTATGCCTCCCCCGACAACCTCGAACTCCTTCGCCGCTCTTCCTACTCCTACCGCCTCTCCCGCTGTCCCTCCCGCTCAAGTCTTCGGACCTCCAGCTACTGCACCCTCAGGCTTGCCAATCGACCCAAGCGCAATCGTCAACCCCGGGGGTCTTTTCGACTACGGCTTTCCAGGCCCTATCGCCGATGTTGCCAATCGCTCTGGCCTTGTCTCCTCCTACGATCGTCGTACACGAAACCCTCACTGGGTCGTCGAACATATCACACCTGCTTCCCTTGCCATTCGCGATGGTGATCGAAAGCACAGCAGCTTTCTTGAGGATGACTCTGTACCACAAAAGTTCCGGGCTCTGTTGAAGGACTACTACCGTAGTGGCTATGACCGTGGCCACCAGGTCCCTGCTGCTGACTGCAAATGGTCTCAGAAGGCTATGGACGACACGTTCTACCTCACAAACATGTGCCCTCAAGTCGGCGATGGCTTCAACCGTGACTACTGGGCTCACTTTGAGGACTTCTGTCGTCGTTTGGCAGTCAAGTATCCCTCAGTTCGCATCGTCACAGGACCTCTCTACCTCCCCAAGAAGGAGGCCGATGGCAAGTGGTACGTCAAGTACGAGATGATCGGCACTCCTCCTTCAGTTGCTGTGCCCACGCACTTCTACAAGGTGATCTTTGCTGAGGACGGTCGCGTTGGTGGGAACGTTGCGCTGGGCGCTTTCGTTCTCCCCAACGCTCCCATCTCCAACTCCAAGCCTATCACCGATTTCGAGGTTCCTCTTGAGGCTGTTGAGCGTGCCAGTGGTCTCGAATTTGCTACAAAGCTACCTCCTCAGCGCAGACGACGTCTGTGTTCTGATCACACCTGTGCTCTTGTGATCCGAGACTTCGCGGATAAGCAAAAGGCTTTCCCTAAGAAATAGAAGGCTACTAAGCATTTGTATAGTAGGAAAAGGAATATGGATCTCTGCGTACAGGAATGAACAAGCATGGGATGCTTTATAATGAGCTCTCAACGGATTTTAACATACACGACTGCATACGAGAGCGTCACAATTATGTTACATGTTTTAGCATCTAGAATCATATGCCCCATGAATAGCATGTACATCTCGCCTATGGGCTTAAATGAATGATGGGTATACAAAAGTTTTCGATTGATATATATTACAGCTTTTGAAACCTGTGCCTGAGTCTGCAAAGATACGATGTATTTTTGCTTAGTTGCAACTAGTTAGCATTACTTTCAAACCACTCTAGCGCCAGAGGGTATCGAATCATCGACGTTTGTTTTTCCGCATTTCCTCTATCTCGCTCTTGTGTATTTCCCTTGTCGCTGTTCGTGGCGCAAGCTCTCCTCTTGACTAGGTAGGGGAGCTCTCCGCCGGAGGTCTGCCTTGTCAGCGTCCAAGCCAGGCATAGGAGGCGGTGGGATCGGCATGGCAAAGCCTCCAGGCGGTGGAGGCATGCTGCCAGGTGGTGGGATAAGACCAGGGGGTAGTACTCCAGGCGGGAGTGCTCCTGGTGGTGGGAGAGGCACGCCGGCCTTCTTCATAAGCTCGAGAAGTTGAGCTGGATCTGGAGGGTTGTTGGGATCCAGACCAGGTAAGGGAGGTGGCGGTGGACCACCATTGAGTCCAGGTAAGGGGAATGGTAGAGGAGGTGGAGGAGCCCCTGAGCCGGCACCGACACCAGGAATAGGAGGAGGTGGAATACTTTGGCCAAGGCCGGGTAGACCTCCACCAAGAGGTAGTCCAGGAATACCAGGTAGTCCGGGCACAGCAGCTTTCGGTGCGTCTTGGTCAACAAGAGCGTCCATCTCGTCTTCCATCTCTTGTTGTTCCTCCTCCTGTCGCTGACGACGGTTACCACGGCGGTCCCAGGTTCCTTGGGCCTCGGCCGCTGCTTCGCCGATGTGGTAGCGATCCTGGAAAACATCTGTATCACCAGGTCTAGCACGGCTCCAGAAACGCGTAATACGGTCATTGGAGCCTGATGCGAGGATGTGTCCAAGAGGATGCCAGTCGAGAGACCAAATAGCATAATCATGAGCAAAGGGAACCTTGTGCATTGGCCATACCGACTGTGCGGCTACTGATGTCGGGTCAGGGCTGTCGTAAGGAGCAACGGTGAAGGACTGGCCAGGAGGCGGGTTTGGTGAATCGAGTAAATAGTGGAATAGCGAGCCGTCCATGCCACCGGTGCTGAGAAGATTAGGATGGATAGGATGCCATATAAGAGTGGAAATATCCTTTTCATGACCTTTGAGAAGGCAAATATCACGCATCATGCGAAGGTCGAAAACACGAGCGGTCTGGTCCCTTGCAGATGTCGCCAGACAAGCACCACGAACCTTTTCAAACAGTACTTTCGTAATAGTACTCTTGTGGCCGTGTAGAGTCGTTAAGCAACGGCTAGTACGGGGATCCCAAAGTTTGACAAGATGGTCCTTGGAACCAGATACGAGCAATCCCTTGGTAGGATGCCAATCCACACTTTTAGCATCCCATCCGTGACCTTCAAGCTTGGATTCCATTTGTCCCAGGGCAAAGTCAAAGATCTTGAGGGTCGAGTCATCGCTCGCGGTGACAAATTTGGAATCACTTGGGCTGAAAGCAAGGTCTCGAATAGGGTCGGTGTGGGCGTTGATGCTCTGGACGTTGTTGAAGTTTGGTTGCCAGTACTTGATAACTCCATCATGATCCGCTGAGATAAGCCAGTCGTCACTATGTGAGTATTCCAGAGCACGAATGGCGGAATCGTGAGCCTGCATGATGGTTTCGAAATTGAAGCCTGTTCCGTTCCATAGTGTGAACTCGCCACTGGTCGACGCTGTTAATAATCTTCGACCTTCTGGTGTCCACCGCACTACATTGATGGGGTGCTTGATCTTGTTGAGAGAAGAGTGAAGGTGCTTAATGGGGATACTGTCGGCGGCTTTTGTGACACGCGCTGCAGGTGGAAGCATCTATATTGGTGTCAGTCATGGGGCAGTTTTTCATATAAAGCGTTACTCACATCAACAATATAGCTAACACTAGGTCGTTCAGCTTCGCCAGTATATCCTCCCTTATAGCTAGGGGCACGATCATGTTGCCAATGTGTTATAGTGGCACCATAGTCAGTCACAGGCCCTGGAGTTGAAGCGTCAGTTTGAAATCAAGAATGTCATTTAACTCTTCAGGTTATGATGTAAGTGCACTCGGATGCTTTTCTCATAGCAGCAGGAAGAATCCCTGCTTTCAAGCATGAGGCTGGCCAAAACCAAACTTCCCGATTGCTCATCTAAACAATAGTCGTCCCTTGGCCATAAATTGAACAGAGGTATTTGATGAAGTAGCATCTCCCCCACAACTTTCACATATTTTGCTTGACAATGCAAACACAACAGGAGACATGTCACTGAGTATGATGGGTGAACTTACGCCTGCCTCGAACCTTCACAAATGCCCCGTCTTGGCCCTGACCACCACCATGATCACCACGAGGCTCATAGGCCATCGTGACGGAATTTCTTTGGGGTTTCAAGCATGCACAGCCTTCTTGAGAAGCGCGTCGTAGGGAGTGGGTCTTTCAAGATGGAAATGAACCACCAATGCAGCTATGAAGTCGTTGTTAGATAATCCTTGAATAATTGATCAACCCGAGGTTCTATATGGCGATGACGGAAATTTAATTCCTGTGATAAGACGTGGGGATGATAAATTGATTTGATAAAGAACGAACAAAGACAATGCTATACTCGAGGCGCGTGAGCTTCAGTCGAAGTTCAAAGCTTCGTACAAAGCGCCAATTCAAGCGGTGATTAGCCGGCCAGCCTCAGTTTTGGAGTCAGGCCTTCTTCAAAAACTCCAAGTCACATGACCTCTCTCTCCAAAACTTGAGAGTCTCAACGGTTAGATCTGATGAGATAAAGTGCCTCTGCTAAACACAGGCACATGCGTGAATATCCTTCCGTCTACCGAATTGTTGGGGCGCAGATTCGTCACCACGGGCTCTACCCAAGGTTACTGTGTTAGTTCGCCCATGCTATGACTGTTGCATCTCACCAACAGTATGCAATACAACCGCACTTTCACATGCTTTCACATCGGTATCAGTCGCAAAGTTGCAAGCCTTCTGGGGCCTGCAACCTGTTGCCGCATACCTTTCCCTGTAGCGCCACAAGCCAGTGGCTCGGGGGAGTTCGTCGATCCATTAAAACGCTCAGAATGCAGCGGAAGCCAGGGGTGTTATGCTCCCGGGCCCCCTTTAGCGTTGATGATTGTCTTTAGCCTCACTGGAAAAGTCCCTGAGCTGCTGCTAAAAATGATCAAAGCGAAAAAGCTCAAACAGCCCCGCCAGAAGAGGCGCCAAAATGGTTGCTCTGCATAGTAGGTAATGTACTTGGCGAGATAGGATAGGAAGAGAAGAAAAGAAAAGAAAAGAAAAGAAAAGAGAGGAGAGAGGCCATTGCGAAAGTGACTCAATTGATTGTTTGTTTTTAATTTGGAATCTCCCTTTCACCTCCTTTTTTCTTCTCTGACCCTTTCTCTTTTACATTCCTGTCGTTTGATAACCTCTTTAACGTGCTCTATCTTGAAGTTGTAGGTGGTTCATTCGCTGCGACAGTGGCGCCCTCGGTATCTTATCCTTGTAACAATCGCCGCCACCCAAACAACTTGACGTTAACAAGGTCGTCGTATCTCCGTCGGCAACTCTACTCAATTCTTTCTTTGTTTTCTTTTCACCTAATTTCTTGAGCTTCTATTTCATACGCGATTAGTCTGCCGTCTAGGCAAGGCTGTTACAAAATGAATTCGGCTACAGCGACGAGTATAGAAACCTCGAATGGTTCGGCCTCTGTCTCCCGGCGCAGCGGCCACGACGTCACACAGAGCGAACCCAACGATCGCACCAACGGAAACGGGACTGCCACGACAAAAACCCCAAAGAAGCCTGGCCAGAAGTACAGACACGTCGCTGCGGTTCACAAACAGACGAGGCCTTCATGTCTGAGTCACGATTCCGATGCTGCTCCCAGCTTTATTGGGTTCCGTAACCTCATGGTCATTGTGCTTGGTATGGAAGCTTCAATGCCCCTCATCATAATGTTATCTGTTGGGTTGTTAATGCTTGGCAGTTGTTGGAAACTTGCGATTGATGATTGAGAACATCCAAAAGGTACACTTAAACTCTCGTTCATCAATTAGACAATCAGGAACCAGCTAACATGATTCGCAGTATGGCGTCCTGATCTGCGTGAGGTGTCATGATTACAGCCGTCAAGATATTTACTTGGGCCTACTCCTTTATTTCCTCATTCCATGCCATCTCCTCGCCGCCTACTTGATTGAGCTGGCTGCTGCTCAGCAGGCTCGAGGATCCCTCAAGCGTGTCAACGATTCGCCTTCCGGTGGCCCCTCAGAACAGGAGCGCAAGAGGTTTCATAAGACTTGGGTTGTTGTCGCATGGGCTCACCTTTTCAACATCACTCTTGCTCTTGTTCTCACCACCTGGGTCGTATACTTCAAGATCCATCATCCTCTCATTGGTACCTTGACCGAGATGCATGCCATTGCTGTTTGGCTCAAGACTGCATCATACGCCTTCACCAACCGAGACTTGAGACATGCCTACCTGCATCCCGTGGAAGGAGAACGCGAACTGGTGCCTGAGCTGTACACGCAATGCCCGTATCCCCAGAACATCACCTTCAGCAACCTGGTCTACTTCTGGTGGGCGCCCACACTCGTATACCAGCCCGTGTATCCTCGCACAGATAAAATCAGATGGGTCTTTGTGGCCAAGCGGGTTGGAGAAATTTTCGGCCTCAGTGTGTTCATGTGGGTTGCGAGTGCTCAATATGCTGCACCTGTCCTCCGGAACTCGCTCGACAAGATTGCGTCTCTCGACCTCATGTCTATTTTGGAACGGTTACTTAAGCTTTCGACCATTTCCCTAGTCATCTGGCTTGCGGGTTTCTTCGCACTCTTCCAGTCGTTCCTCAACGCCCTAGCTGAGGTTTTGAGGTTTGGCGACAGGTCGTTCTATGACGATTGGTGGAACAGCGAGAGTTTGGGAGCATACTGGCGCACGTGGAACAAACCTGTTTACACGTACTTTAAGCGTCATCTGTACATGCCCATGATCGGGCGTGGTTGGAGTCCTCAAGCTGCTAGCTTTGTAGTCTTTTTGGTATCAGCTATTCTTCACGAGATCCTTGTCGGTGTTCCTACACATAACATCATCGGTAAGTTTACGTACCCTGGATCATGGCTACACGGACTGACACTCGCAGGCGTTGCTTTCCTGGGCATGTTCCTTCAACTTCCACTTATTGCACTGACCAAGCCTCTTGAAAATATGAAGCTTGGACACACCGGCAAAATAGTTGGTAACACTATTTTCTGGGTATCATTCACCATATTTGGACAACCCTTCGCAGCATTGATGTACTTCTATGCTTGGCAAGCAAAGTATGGAAGTGTCAGCAAACAGATGACAACAGTATCGAGTTAAAAGGCCTTGGCTACGGATAAAGTCTCTATATTTTGTTTGGTATTGCTCAGTTAACATATTTACCGATTGGCTCAATATATATTTGATAGACCGTTATTGAGAAGTCGTTCGCCTATCTTCGTATATGCTAGATTTTTAAACATCTCAGGACCGACATCAGGGTTTCATTGGCATGACGAAGCGCGATGGTATTCATTAACCCTCAGCCGTCAGATTCTCCTTTCCTAAAAATATATATGAAATTTAGGCATAAACTTGACCTAACCCTTATGGCAGAGCCTAAGATTTAGTACAACGTCATTAAAAGTGATCTAAAAAGCATTTCTAGCGGTGTTTCTATGCACCTATGGCTAGATCACTTCCCTCTTCTCTCACACGTTCTAACCAATGAAAGGAATCTTTGTTCCCACTCTCTTCCGATACTGAACATAATCATCTTGGAAGAACTCAATCAACTTGGCCTCCTCATGTTTGATTCTCTTGCTGAAGAACATCCAGAGAACAGCAGCATAGGCAAAGAAGCACAGAACGTTGCCCATCACTAGCTGTGTTCCCAATCCCCAGTAGAAAAATCCAAAGTAACTTGGGTGGCGGAAGACTGAGTAGATGCCTGAAGTCACCAACTCGTGGGAATCCTTCTTCCTGGTCTGAACATGATGGTTGAAACTGGCTCCAGCTTGCAACATGGCCACTGAGCGAACATATTGTCCGACGGTGACCATGGCAAGGCCGAGGAGCAGAAGGAGAGGACCGGTGCCATAGGGTGCCCAGTGCCGATTAGGGAAGAAAAGGTTGACAATGGCACATTCGATAAACGCAGCTGAATGGGCGATGGCATAAGATGGCCAGTTTGCAGTCAAGAGAAAACTTCCAATGCTAGCCACAAGTGTGTTCTTCTCAGCCGTCGTCCAAAACTCAAGGAAATGAAAAGCCGAGAGTGCAAACAGGAAGAACGGAACACGCCAGACAGGGCTAGACGTCAGGAACAGAATGGCTCCCATAGAGATGGCACTACAAGCCAAGGTAATACCAAGGCAAAAAGCTCGAAGAGCGATACCGGAGAGTGACTTGGGCTGGCCTGCAAAGTAGGGCTTCAGTATCATGAGTTCGTCCAGAGAGCGAGAGTTGCCGGAGAAGGAGTCATGATGAGTAGGCGATGCTCGATGATGAGCAGTGGAAGGGCTGAAGTTGACAGGTCGAGCACCCACGTTTTGCGTGGTTTCAGACATGGTTTTCTTTGATGAAAAGTCAGAGAACAGTCTATACGATCTCATGAGGTCTTCGGGGGTGATATGAAGCTTGATGAAAGATTAGATGATGAGATGAACGTACAATTTCCGAGAAGAGTCGTGAAAAGAAGAGAAAGGTTCGAAAGGCGGTCTTTGGCACTGAAATAAAGAAATGAAAAGCTATTACTCAGAAGGCGTGTTGGCCCTCGTTCCCGAATGGCGTCTGCAGTCTTGGATTGTGAGGTAGAGAACAATATCAAGATTGTTGGCCTTAGCTCATGAGTTGGGAGGATCTGAGCTTAGTGGATCTATCCACCTGAGCGTTGGCTCCAGGGTGGCCAGGAGGTAAAAGTACCGAGGATTTACAGGTACATGAAGCTGCTGTCTGACCCATGATCATAAATGCTGTTAATGCCATAAGAACACCACAATCGGCCTTGAATGGTTATAATTAGGTACTGAGCCAGTTTCAAATGGTACTGAAAGTCCTTAGCATCATTTTCTAAGTAATTTTATGATTTGGTGGTTGTTTTTATCTTCCCATCGTCGCTGATTTTCGAGGCTGGGGGACTCGAACCCGGACTTTGAGGTAGCTTCAAATGAGGGGTACTTGTAGATGTCAGTTTGCTTGGGACAATGTGACCGTTGAAACTGATATCTCAAAGAAGATCACATGAGTTCAGGAAGCAAGACGCCTTTCTATACACAGATACCTAGGCTATGTTGGTAGCACTTCTTAAGCTTTGAAGTCTCCAAGACTCATACTTGGATATACACTATTCTATTAAATGGTTTCTGGAAACAACAATGGGTATATGATAAATAATGTTATGCACTATGCTCTAAACTGTATTTTGTTCCGAAAACTTTTATCGGTTATGCTCCCTTACCTGCTATAGGGTCATGGTTCCAATGCTCAAAGTGCACACTGGGACAGGGGTTTTGAACGCAATCTGAAGTCAATGCAGCTTACTTCAGGCTGGGCTTCGGACATATACGTAGTGTGGAATCGGTGGCCTTTCCATACGCCCCTGAGTTAAAACGTAGCCCCTTCTTGTGCAGAGACTCGTGCACAAAATGACCAGCTTGGTGACAGTGTAAGCTATCGGTGGTTGCGACGGATGAAAGCTGGTCTCCAGTCCAGTGTCAAATAATGTGTAACTGGTAGTTCCTCCTAAAGACCACCCTGGATCGAGAAAGAGGAAATGATGAGTACCAATACGTTGATGAACCCCCAGGTACAAGGAATCCAGGTGTTCATCTCGTAGTATCCAGCAGAGTAAACAGCTCCCAACCTAACGATTCTTTAGCAAAGGTACCTAGTCTGCAAGACCGACATGACTTACACTAAGCCAACAATACTCCCAGCCATGACAGCCTCAAGCCCAGCGATAACGAGATAGATGACAGGTACTGCCCATAGATATCTCCAAGACGACTTCTTCCAACCGTGGGTAAACATGGCAATCAGAATCGCCCCCATGTGGAAGCATGCATATATAATGAGCGTCCATAGTAAAGTAAATCGCCAAACATCTAAGACATAGTAGAGGGTAAATTGTTTGTCTGCGGTGGTATCATATAGAGTCTGGACGTTCAGGGACGGGAAGCGCGGCGTCTGATAGTCCGGTGGAGGAGTATTTGGCAGGGCCATCTATAGTTTGTATTAATTAGTGCTTTGTATGCAAGAAGGAACTCAATCTGGACATACCCTGCCATCATGGAGGCTGCAACAGTTCTCAACTTTCGCTGATTCTTGCGGTGTCGTTGAGAGGGTGGAATTGATATGACTATGATTATGGGGTGTTGGAATTAGCGGCGACAAGGGACAGGGGTGTAGGTAGGTTCTGATGGAGCTGAAAGTGCCCCCGGAACGTCATTCCCAGGCCTCGGCAAAAGCCCGTGAAGTCGGCATGCGCAACCGCAACCGCGACCTCGGAATTGTCAATTTAGATCCATCATCAACTCTCCATCGACAACTCCCTCTCATTCACCATACAAACCGAATGTGTCGATATGTCTTCCGATAGACTCCTCAGAACAGTTCTGCAGCATTACCCAGACGTCCATGATGCTGCAAAGACGGAGCAGATCATCGGGTCGACAACACATCTCCTCACCGAGCTCACAAACCCTCTAAATCTCGGCCTTCTCACGTCGCAATTGTTAACAGCCCCTGCGATATGGTTCCAGCCGGGCGGCATTCGCACTTCGGTTCGAGTTATCAGCATATACAATACCGCGGCCGCGCGCATCCATAACTATGAAGTCGCCAATCGCGATGGGAAGGAACCCCATGAGGGTGGTGGACTGAGCTGCGAAGAATGGACGCGCGCTGTTGTGAAAGGAGCAGACGATCGATCGAGGCGATGGCAGCATCTTTTGGTTCTGACTGGTGTTCTTATGGGAATGGAGTCCAGCAATCGGCAGTCCTTGTCGCGTGGCATGAGGAATACTCTTGAAGAGGCGGTAGCGATGGCGGCAAATCTGGCACTCGAGAGTCGCGACGAGGATGGTCCGGTCGCAGGCGCATCGGTTGTCATGGCGCTGAACTTTGCCTTTCCGTTGCTGTCTGACTTTCATCGAAGCCTCATCAACTGCAATGCGCTGTTGCCTCTTATTGTATGGACGGTGACAGCTGAGGAGGGCCTTGGCCACGGCCAGTTCTTGGCTGCAGTCAGCTCCGAGGTTGTCGAATCACCAAATCACCTCCTTGCATGGTCACCAAATACGCCTTCGTTCCGATTCATTCAAGAATTGGATAGGCGACCTACTCTAGCCAACATGGGGCCGTTGGCGAAGCTTGCTGGCTATGCTGTTCAACAGGCCACAGATACACAGGCTGTGATTGCCGCACAAGACGCCCTTCTTGCCTTTAGCAGCCAGGTGTTGGATATGTGGCGGTTGAACCGTTTGAGCGACATAGATCCAGCGCTGGAGGGCAATGTGCTCACCCAGGAGACCATTACAAGCACCTGGCCAGTTCTATGGAACTTGCTGAGGAAGCTCATGTTCGGGACGGTTGCTATCCTGCAGGCGATTGTCTCACGAAGTCTCCTTGACCCGCGCATGCTCAACGATATGGCCGCTCCTATTATCGCGGCAAAGTCTCTTCGCGTATTACGCAACATCTTCTTCATCTCCTCAAGGAACGGTAACAGCGCGTTCCAAGTCTACAACTTCACGTACCTGACTTCGATCGACTCGATCTCTCGGAGCGCCTCTGCTTGCTATAGTTTCCTCCAGGAATTCCGACCATCCGAGGATGCATCGACATCCACTACGTATCTACAAAGAACCTTGGACCTATTCTACCTTAATCTCTCGGAACACTTACCACTTACTCTACCAACCGATGCATGCGATGCTCTAATAATCAAGCCAGCAATTGCATACATTTCACATGAAAGACCTACCACACAAAATATGGTTGAGATCTTCGAATCCGCACATAGCGCCATTATATCGACCATCTCTTGTCCTCAACATAGCTCTCTCACCATCGAACTTACACCTTTCTATATCGCTCTGCTGTTCAATTCATTCCCGCAGCATATCTCATCCCGTCAATTCAGAGTGGCCTTCAAGACGGTGATGCAGATTGTATCGCCTCCGTTCCCCATTGCAGAGCTGGAGCCGCAGCTATCGGAGACACTTCTAGAGATGCTTCGAGCTTCTATTTCCACAGCATCGACGAGTCTGCTGCCACCAACAGCAGATATCGTCTCAAGAGCTGCGATGGAAGAGACTCAGGAGGAGCGTCATTCTCAGCAGAGTTCACTTGCTTTAGCTCTAGTCGATTCACTTCCATATCTACCTCTTCCGTTAGTGGAGGAATGGTTCACGATTTCTGCTCAAGCCATGAATGAAATTGAGGATCCCATACTAAGGGAACCAGTCAAGCAACGGTTCTTGCAGATTCTCGTTAGTGGAGAGCTAGACGTGGAACGAGCAGCTATTGGGGTAGCTTGGTGGGGAACTCGAGGAGGTCGAACATTTATTCTCGGTGCAAGCGCGGAACCTGCCATGATGAGCGGCGCACTTCCTGGTCCTGACAGATCTAGCCATCTGTAAAGATGACATCCCTCGGCACAATGTTGCCATAGTGTGCATGCACTGTTCTGGATGAATTCGTGACCTTGCCGGGTCAGAAAGTGTGTCTTTGCGGCAAAGTCAAATACAAGCTTGTTGCACGTTGCATTAAGGATGTAAAGTAACTCAAGCGGCAGTTATTCGCAACTATAGTTACGCCTTGTAATGATGACGTTGTGAAACATTTCAAAGGGTTTCGGGTTGTTGGGCTGATCATCTGGCTATCGTGGGAAACCCCGCAGGCGCATGTGGGCATTACTGATGTTGGGCTTGTTGCCGCGAGCCTTGATGTAATTGTGTCATTTGTGCTTGAGTATCTAGCCTCAATAGGCGATTTGTGCTCGAAGCAGATCGAGATCTACTAGGAATTGGGTATGTCTCGTTGAAGAAGCCGGACACGCCGGGCGACGATAGTTTGCTGAGAACGGGCAATCACCACACGTGGGGAGACAGAGTATTGGACAGGGCACGAACTGGATGCCCAGAAGTTTGACTTAGCTTGGATATCTTTGGTGTGGTGGTCTGAGGAATACCGAACAGCGAGGCGTGTTGGCCTGCCACCAACTCATACACTCGTGAACTTGATTAAAGACAAAGATTGCAAGTTATACCCGGCTCTTATAAGATAATACGACCTTAATAGATGTGAAAATCTGGGAATGCACTCTCCAATATCAAGGAACCAGCTACGATAAGCAATCGAAGGATCAACTGCCAAGGCAAGGGTCCTGGTGAAGAGCGGTTGCTATTCTCTCACTATCAAGAGTGAACAGTTGTTCTCGAACTTGAGCGGGGAGTCAAGACAAGGTTGCTAGGCCCGATTCCAGGCGCGATCTTGACTTAGACCCCGTCTTGGCAAATGAGGGGAGGGAATGTCACTCAGACAATTTCATCCTCTGATGCCGATTCTCCCTCCCAAGCGTCCACTTCTGCTTCGCCTAGTCTTTCCTGGCCAAAGTTCATGTCCGTTGCTCCTCGGCTTTGATCTGAGTTGATCATCCGGGCCCTGAAGATCTGGACTCTTGTTGTTAGACCGCAACTTGGTTCTCGATGCCGATAGCTTGGTACCGATACTGCTCAGAGCTGGCATAGCCACAGTCCGTGGAGCCTACAGGTCAGCTCGTCCAGGTTCTGGGACCAGGTTTGGACCCTGCAAAGCTGGGTCGCGGGGTCCGTTCATTGCTTGCTTGGCTTAGCGTTTCGCTGTTGGATCAAGGCTAATGCGTCTTTCAGGCAGATCAATGGCCTGGGAGGTTTCAATACGTACCTTGCCTGAGCTATCTCATCACAGACAAGAGACATGACGACACCAGAAAAGACAAGCTGAGACGTGCTGATTGTGCCAATTGCTTGCAGAAGAGGCTGATTCGCGGGAATGTCGCACTCACTGGCTAAGCAATGCACAAACAACAGGTTTTTACCCAAAAGTATATATAGTACGGAGTGATAGAGGGGTTGGAGGGGCATCAAGGGACCCAAGTATCGTGAGAGGTATCTACATTCGATTTCTTGGCAGGGTCTATCGCAGAGAGCTTATTCCAAAGACATTTGGGTTACAAGAGTCCCAAGAATTTGATCATCGGCTTCGAATCCCCAGGCTGAACTTAGCTTTGGGTTGGGTAGGATACATGTACCTCATGGCACGACAGCTACAGCATGTAGCTCAGTCAACGCGCGTTCCTTGTGGGACATGATCACATCGTCTCAAGATTCTGATATTTACCCGTCGATCAAGTGTTGCAGGTTGCAGGGTACGTACAGTACATGGGGTGTTCCGAAGCTAAAACATTCTGCTAACTAGTCTATGCAGCTTCAGCTTTCTCAGACAAGGTCCATGCCACAATGGAACAGCGGCACGTCATTCCTCCCTGTGATGGAGGAGGGGGAGCTTGTTGATCCACATGATGGAGATGGGGAGCTCTAAGTCTCTAAGTTAGCTTGGAGGGGGAGGGAGGCAGCTTCTCTGACATAGGTATTAAACAGAAGCTTTCCCTCTCATATTCGGACTATTTTCCATTCATACTATTGCACAATCTATCTGTCTACATCACCAACTATCTATTCTCTCTCAAACAAAACCCCCCAATAATAAATATGTCTGACAACTACGGTAACGACAGCTACGTATGTTCTCTCAGCTCTGTATTCCCTCTCATGAAGCTAACTCTCTCTCAAGGGCTCCAGCCGCCGCGACAACGACAACGACAACAGCTACGGTTCGTCCAACCGTGATAACGACAACAGATACGTACGTTCTTCTTCAAACCTTCCCTATCAACACTCACTCACGCATAGCAGGGCTCCAGCGGTCGTGACAACGATAACGACAACTCTTATGGCTCTAGCAACAACAACAGCAGCAGCTACGTGAGTGCATACCGGTCCTTTCTACCCTCACATACTAATGAAGCTCAGGGCTCATCTGGCCGCGACAACAGCGATTCCTATGGCTCTAGCAACAGGGACAATGACTCTTATGGGTCTAACAACAATGATTCATACGGCTCCAGCCGCCGTGACAATGACAACGACAACACTTATGGCTCGTCCGGTAACTCTGGTCTGAGCGGCGGCAACGACAGCTACGTATGTGAATCATTATGCCTAGCAAACCCTTCATAACTAACATGAATACCAGGGCTCCAGCCGTCGCGATAATGATGACAACAGCTACGGCTCCAGCAACAAGGACAACGACTCCTACGGCTCCAGCAACAAGGATTCTTACGGATCCAGCCGTGACAATGACAACTCCTATGGATCTGGCAACAACGACTCTTACGGATCCAGCAACAAGGGCAGCGACTCCTACGGTACCAGCAACACATACGGCTCTAGCAACAAGGACAGCGATTCTTATGGATCCAGCAACACATACGGATCTGGTCGTGACAACGACAACGACAACAACCGATCAGGTGGCTTCCTCGACAAGGTCAAGGACAAGGTTGAGGACAAGCTCAGGGGAAACAAGAACAGTGGTGACAACGACTACTAAGTATGATTGTGTGAGAGAGACTCTAGCGTGTTAGTGTTAGTTACTTATTGAGTGAGATGATACATTCCTCGCTCTTGAATTGAATTTCATTTGTGTCTCTATGTGGTTTAAACCAGACGTCTCGTGAAACATTTATGTATGAGATCCCGCATAGGGGCCTTTTCAAAGAATAAGGTAGTGTCAATGTTTGCCATGCCAGTCAGATAGTGTCTGTCGCTATCTTGAGACTTGGGCGACACTGACGTGTTGGCTCTCCTTGGACCCAGCCGTTGATTCAAATCAACCAAGCAATATTTTTTTTATGAACATCGCTCTCATTGTATGCATATGCTAGATAAATAGGATGCAATATCATATCGTCATCATGCCACTAAATCCCTGCTAAACCAACTTCTTATCAACCTTGATAAAAATCGCTCCATCCGTGATACGCCCCTCACAATCCATGAGATGCACAAACCGATATCCACTACCCAACCTATCAAGCCTCGCGCAAGCCCAAGCCGCCAAATCATCCCTTCCAATCTCATCATCACGCACTGTAAATCGCACCCATGAAAGTTCATCGACAACATGGGGCACAGGAGGAAATTCGAGACGTTCACCAACAAAGTCTACCGTGTTGCCACGGTGTGTCTTTGTGCGGGCCTTGTATTCACCCTCGCGTTCGTGTCCTTCGTTAGGGACAGGGCCGCCGTGGAATTCATCAGGTCCTTCGACGTGAAGCTCGACTTTGACGTAGGGCTCAAAGCCTCTGGTGGAGGTGTCGCCTGGTGGGAGGGGGATGTTCTGAGCGGCGAGGACTGTGATTGTGAGATGGAGTGTTTTCCGGTTGATGGTGTTTTCGGTTTCTTCGTCGTTGCGATTGGGACGATAGCCTAAAATAAGTTAGATGGATGATTCGTAAGATGACTTAGAATGAGTATGTACCTTGAGGTTTGAGGACATATCCTCCCGTTCCAGCAAACATGCCTTCATTAAGCATCATGCCCTCATCCCACCTCTGCCAATTAAGCGCAACGATCTGAATACCCTTACGCCAGAAAACAGAAGGGTCCAGATTGGATGATCCTATTCGCAGCCCCCAAGGATAAGTTCTCATGAGGAAGTGCCGATTGTGGTTGAACAGATCAGATGCTTGCTTCTCGTGTACATCAATGACCTTCTTCTCAGACAGGGAAAAAATGTGTGTGGGCATACCAGCCTCTGGCTGTGTCAAGCTCTTGAAAGACACACCTCGCGCATGGAAACCCATACGACTCAGCTCCTGTATAATCTTTGCAGGCTTCTTTGGTGGAGCATCACCAGCCTGAGCACCCGGGGCTGGCGCCCTATCCTCCTCCTCGCTCTCCTCTTGAGTGGCATCTGCACCAGGTGGTGCATACTTAACCTTGACGATGAGCTTTCGACGCAGTTCATCTGGGCTGGGTAGAGCATCAGGTTCGTTCTCAGGCTCAGGGACAAGAAGATCGGCCCAGACTTCCTTCATAACGCGGACCATGGCAAGTTGCTGGTCCGGTTTGCAGTGGACTTCAAGAGAGACGATTACGGGCAAGTCGCTAACGACAAAGGCGCTCTCGCGAATGGCCTCACAGACAGCTCTGAAGGAAATCTCCTTGGTGAGGGTGTAGCCGTGGAGCACACGGGGCTCAACGATAGCGGCTTCGGGCTCCGTAGATTCGGGAGCGGCGTCGGGAGCGGGCTGTTGACCGGAGGCGGGTTCGGAGGACTCATCCTTATCACGAAGACTCGTCTTTGCGAGCTTCTCCTTGAGCTTTCCAAAAGTGCTTCTCTTCTTCGTCTTCTTTACAACTTTCTTTACACCTCTCTCCTCATCGCTGCTGGAAGGACTACTCGTGCCCTCGGGATCAGACTCATCGCCATCCCAGACATCGATCTCGATACAGCGCCCACCCCGCAGTAGAGTTTCGGTGTAAGGCCTGGTAGAACTATCACTCGAGAGTTGATTTCCGGTGAGATAAGTGTTGTGGCTGGAGCTGATGAAGTAGGAAGCAAGAGGATATGAGAGATCTTGGGGTTTAGGCGGGGTTGTAGCAGCTGCATGAGACGACGTCATCCAGGCCATGAAGCCATCCAGATCGAGGTGGTCTCTGGCGAGAAGTTCTTGGACAGCACGTGAAGAGTCATCTTGTTGAACATCTTTAATGAAGGAAGCAAGTCTCTCTTTGCTCCACGTCTTGTCTTCTCTATCGGCCAAAGACTGGAATAGCTTGACGAGTTGGCCGCTGATGATGGGGTCGACATTGGAGAGGGAGCGAGTAACTTCGCTGGCACCTCCGCCAGCTTTAAGCTCGTGAGCCATGGTTTTGTTTTTGTGGTGATGATTTAGATGTGAATTCTTATGTCTTCCAGCTTTTGAAGAGGTGAGAGAGCGGAGAGAGCGGAGAAAGGAGAGGGCGATCAAGTGATGTTGAATTCGTGAAGTTATTCGCTGTCTTTGAGTCTGACCTTGACCCTGACCCAGAGCCAAAACTTGGCTTCCACTGGCGGCTCCAGCTGTAACTGGGCCCTGCATGTTCTAGACTCAGAACATTGATCACCGCAAGAAAATAGGAATTTAGGTGATCAACAGTGAAATAATACCTGGCGGCCTCTCCTTCTTCAGCTACAGGGTCTATCAAGCCGTTACAAGGTCATCTTTTCTCCTTCCCTTCATTTTAATCTCACATGGTCTCACATTCAAGCTTGGGCCCAAGACAGCTCACGACAGCTTCAGCTTCAGCGCTAGACCCGCTATAAAGGCTTCAAGACCCCTAAAAGCCCCTGTTCTGACTCCACCAGACAACACAGCCATGACGCGGTCCAAGGAAAGGTGCACAGTTGTGTTGCTTCCAATGGATAGCAAATATTATGGATTGATTGAATCACATAACGATGACAGACTTTCCTCAGGTATTGTCACAAATCTCATACGTTTGTTATGAAGGAAGGCAAACTCCCAGTCAAGGCAATGTATGGTGTATACTATTTTTAGTACTCAGCTGGACTAGGTTCACCTTGCAAATCACAGCCGTCGTTTGATTTTATGATTCAAGCTCAGAAGATTGAGAGATAGGTGGTTCCGAGGATGGTGGCTTCACTATCATATATATATAAGAGAAGTTTGAGATGTACGGCTTGACTCATCGTATTGTCTATTTCCGATCATAGCTATCCTTTAAAACCTTGATTTGCGCCAAACTCCTAGCCGCCTCGTGTTAGACATAAACATAAACAAACATACAGACCCTATGTCGACCAAGTAGATGCTAGTTGTCAGATCACATCGTTCTTCCCACTGGATTACCTAGAATCCATCCCAGTAGCATTAAACATTTGTTCCAGTCTGCCCGAAAGCCATTTGGAAACGATACGAGTGGTGATTTACGAATCTCGACACCCCCGGTCTCTGCGTTCAGAATGCATTGGGATAGCCGAACAGTCCTGCGCGAGCCAGTGATGAGGGTCACCTATCGAAATAGCTCATGTCAGCAATGTGGGGATAAGGTACATAACCAAAGGCGGTCTCATACCGGGATGATCTTTTGCTTTTGCCAGGTCGCTTTGAGGGCTGTGTCGGCTGCAACAACAAGCAAAGCGGTGAGCTCACTGGTTAGGAGTTTGTCGTCTACTAGCTGCGCTTCATCTGCCAGATAGCATATGGCATGAGGCTTCTGAGGATCAGGTACACGGTCATAACGTGTAGCGTTGGGAAGATGTTGGCGAAGAAGAGCCTTGAGCTGCCAGTTGGCGTTCTTTTCGCCCAGGCGATTAATGAGCCTGGAACTACCGCAGCTTTTTAAATTATGTTAGCTGGGCCCATAGACAGGATAGAATAGGCAAGACAAGACAAGGCAAGGCAAGGCATCAGGGGATAAAGTGTTCATACCTGACATCGAGCCATGTGGTGCGAGCCGTCATGACACAATTTCCTTGGGCATTCTCGTATTCAGAGATGTAAGTGTAGAGGCAATCCCACATAAAGGTGGCTTCCCACTGGGGACTATCTCCGAATTCGTGAGAGAACTCGTTCACGAAATCTCGACGGTCCTTGAGCGGAGGAGACCCAATCCTCCCTGAGCCATTGCTCGACTACTTGAGGCTGGACAAGTTGGATGAAAAGTTCTGCGCGCTTGCCGACTTGACCAGTTTTCAAGTCCATATCGTAACATTTGATGCCGTAATGTTTCAAGAAGTCCATGCCCACATGTCTGTTTGAGGACTGGCTAAGTGGACGGATGATATAACGGGCGATCTTGTCAAGATTCGCCCGTCTTTGGTCGGTCCTGTGTCGATTCATGTCTGCTTCAGCTTCTTGGGTGTTTTCTGATGGCCTTTGACGGAATGGTCCTGTGGCTCGACTTTGCGGCGGCATCTTGAGGCTCTTATCAAGACCTTCTTACTCCGAATAAGCGCCCAGTTTGTCACGGATGGAGATGTTGTCTTGCTCAAGCGCTCGGCTACGTAGGTAGAAGAGTATAGGCGCCGTTATGGAGTTTATCCTGGGTTGAGTTTCAGATGCTTCCAGGGCCCTGTGGAGCTTAGGTACGTAGCTTAGCGGCGGTAGTGTATTTTATGGGCCTACTGGTGTTTGTTTGGTTGTTATGACAACAACAAGCGCGGGGCCATCCAGAGAAACATTAATGACATCATTTCACTGTCTCATCATAGCCATGTGCCTATACTCAAGTATGATTCTTCACTTCCTTTCATCTCAAGTTAAGCGCCAGGACTTCGAACATCATACGTTTTGTAGCGATGAGTTACCAAAATAGCAATGGGAGCCTTTTCCCTCACAAATGCTGGCGGCTATGTAATTACTCCAACTTTACAGCGCCTACACTATTGTCATATATTGCTCCTCCTCTAGCTAGATTCGCTTCTAGTAATTTAACAATTTCCAGCAAATAGAGAGGCATTAGTACCGACTTATATACCTTACCTTACTTATACTATTCTTTCCAAACCTATCTCAACTCTCGACCATCTCTCTAAGTCCTACCAACTTCACCTGAATCTTTTCTGGCTTTGAACCATGTCAGCCTTGTCTAAGCTGCCCAAAAACCCTCAAGACTGGACTCGAATAGCACAGTAGCATTCAGTCGTCGACTCGTCAATCCACGACCTTGCTGACTTGAACTCGGGATCCCAAGTGGAAGCGAAGCAATTTCTTCTGCTTCGAGCAGTCTGGAAAGGTCGTCGTGCCCTTGAGTTCAGGAACGACTGCAGGGACCAGGATTGGAGCAGCAAAGATGTGCTTAAGAAGGCCACCTCCTTCTTGGGTACTCTGAGGTCCTGGACGAGATACATAGAGTCCTTTGGCCAAGACGAGAAAAGGATCTCAGAGGGAACCTTTTCAATGGTCCATTACTATCAGCGATTGTCTATACAACCAAGACAGAAGCCCTCTGATGAAGAAATAGACCCCTCGTCACCCAAGGTTGCTTTCAGTCCTCGAGTAACGCGGAGCCAAGCAGCTCGACGGTACCAGGGATCCACATCACGGCCAGAGACGCCTTCTCGCCCGCCCAAGGAAGATATGTCAATAGATGAGCACTTTGGTAATTTGGACCTCGATTCAGACACATCTAGCCTTAGTTCAGATCCGCTGGGCCCGCTCTCGTACCACTCGCCCCTTTCTGGAGAAATCGGAAAGCAATACCAGAGTATTGAGGACGAACAAATCGTTAACACCGCTTTGATTCTGTTCCTCAACGCCCTCACGCTTCACTGCGATTCTGTCCAGGGGGCGTGGACTCTCTATCGAAAGCCCTTCGTGGTCAAGGCCTCGGCAACCAAGGTGTACGAGGCACGTGTGGATGGCCTGTTGCGGGTCAAGGACAGAACCTGAGCTATCGTCGAAGTCAAACCCTTCATCAGGTACGGGTCAGAAAAAACGCTCGACAAGATTCGCATGCAAGAAACGGCTCAGATGGCGGCTTGGATAGCGCAGGATCCTCCCGTGCTGAAAAAGCCCAACACCAAATTTAGACGTCTCCTCGTCTCTCAGGACCATGGCGAAGTTTACCTCATCATTGCCACTTTCGATTACCAGTACGTTGAGTACATTTGTGCACTAGGGACTGGTGGCAGAGGAAAGGGGAGCACACATTCGTTTCTCGAGATGCGCGAGTATGGCCCGTTTGAAGTAAAACGTCCCGAGCAGATGGAGCAACTAGGAATAATCCTGCTGGGTGCTTCGATTCAAGGAGGCTTGTAGGACATGTTCCAACTTAGACTATACCATCATAGCGTGTCCTACTGCTGCATGAATTTACCTATCATTTGTGAACCGCTTGCTCTTCTCTCCTCGCCTCTCGTTTTTCTGCTTATCCAAGAACTCCTCCAGATCAACATGAATTCTCAACCCTTTCGAAGTCATTGTCTCAAAGATACCCTTCAGTTCCGAAGAATCCATATCCCTATTCAATGTGAAAAAAGCCTCCATCATGACACCCTTAGACCAGGGGCAATGCCTCAAGGCCCTGAACAAGATATCCTTAGCCTTTGGTCGCAACTCTCTTTGTGAGCTACAGAATCTGATAAAATTTATCCACAAAGATGTGTTGAACTTGCAAGCGTCGCTTGATACGGCGTGCTCAAAAGCTGCTTTCGTTGTGTTGACGTTTCCCCGTTCAATTTCGTGATGGACGGCAAATATTCGACTGCTCAGGCAATCCTGAGCTGGAGTCAGGACTGTTTCGTGTAGAAGTGTTCTTGTTTCGTCGATGACGCGAAGACTGGAGTCGGCCCATTCAAAAAGTGATAAGAATATGGTGTTCCTCGGGAAGTACTCCAGGAACTGCTTCAGTTGTTCAAGCAGATACGCGCGACGGAAAGGTCTTGGCTTTGTTAGCAATTATGTCTGACAATACTTGAATTAGGACTCACCCTCGGGTTGCGTGCAAGTACAACAACCTTGACGCAAACTGTAATAGTCGCTCATGAGCGCGCGATGCTTGGTAGCCTCGAGACTTGAACTCGAGAGACACTCGGTGCACTGTCTCTATCGCAACCGAAATACTTCCTTGGGATGCCGACATCGGTTCTGTACAGCTCTCAGAAGTCAAGTACGACAAAAGGACTAAGCACTCGGTAAGAGTACTCGCATCCTCGAGGTTCGCCCCGGAAATAAAGTCACTCATTAGAGACGAGAAAGTTTGGTGGGCTTTGAGAATATGTGTTGATGATACTTCAGGGGTTCCAGCCGACCTTCGAAGAGCATCATCTACAGAGGAGCATAATCTTCGAACTGCTAGCTGTTTATCACCCCCCTGAAGTTCCATCCACGACCAAATTCTCCAAAGAGCAAACGCATCTGCTGTTGGTGACTTCTGGAGGAACTCGTCAGCACGGCGACGAGTCAAAATCAGAGAAGATAGACTACTCACCGAAGCGAGCTCAGTCGCTGATGATACAACCTTGGAAGCAACTTTGTGATTTTCATTTGCATACTCAGCAATAGCGTATGCTCGGTAAAGACTAAGGTCAGTCGGATATCGCTTCAGTAAAGCCTTTGCCGCTTTCTTAACACTGGAGCCATCTTGAACTTGAGACAATGCTAAATTATATGTGGCCAAACCTCCAAAGTTGGCATTGTGAACCAGTTGCTCCGTTGCGTTGACCATAAATCCAAGTTCAACGTCATTCTTTCTATTCCTTGAGGGCAGGTAGGAAAACCATTCTGACTGAGGAAAAAGGACGTCGAGTGTCTCCGAGACGCAAAGGGGGTTTTGGCGAAAAGAAGGGGGCTTCCTCTGGATCTCAGTGGGATCCTCATCTCCCGATAGTGGCGTGGGAGCACTCGACTCCATGTGTAATGTGAAAAATGCAAGGAACTGATCATGATACGCCTCTTCGGTCCAGTGGTCAGACCAAAATGTTGGGGGGAATCCCCGGAATATCAGAAATGCGTCTAGCACTTGCTCCTGCACAGCAGGCAGGATACTCTTTGGAACGAAAAAGAGCAGCGGCTCGATGTCAGAGAACATCACCACTCTGAATGGGTCGTCTTCTGTTCCTTCATCCATAGTTCTAGCTGGAACTCGAGCCTTATCAGCTTGAGAGCTCTCTAAGCTTGCCCATCGCTTGTAGTCATCTCGGGACGGGTATTCGGACTCTTTAATGTCTTGTAGCGGTTCAGGAGCATCGCCTATTCCTCCATCTGCTACAAATTTCGCCCAGCCCTGAGCGTCTGCTTCTCCTATCCTCGAGACTTCGCTCTCCCAGAAGTCACGAAGAGATTCGAAGGCTGCACTCTGGCTATCCAGTTGCGTGGGCCGGAAGAAGTTGAGCTCCAGAAAAGCCTGCCATGCTGCGACTGCAAGCTCCTTATAACCAGAGTCATGGATGAACCTGGTAAGTCTCAGAAAGACATAGATAGCTTCCTTCCAGTCTTCCGGCTCAATGTTCACTTGTGATCGAGACATAACATGTCGTATTCTATCCAGGTGCATTTGCTTGAGGGTGTCAAAATGGAAAGCAGAAATGTTAGACATGGAAAAATCAAGATGGGTCTTCCACAGAGTGAAGCTCTTAATCTCATCCTCATGCATGTCAATCCACTTCTTGGCGGTGACTTTGCTATTCCACACTTTTATACCTTCCCGCATGAGAGGAATCAGCACCCGAATGCGATCTTGGTGATTTGATACATTAGGCAAAGCTGATTCAAGCATGTGCAGCTTGATCTCCGCAAAACTGTGCACCTCAGCCTCAAGTGCCTTGTGATCAACATCCTCGCCTGCTCTCAAGAGAGCATCTTGGTGGTTTGCCAGCTCGAGCCATGCATCTATATCATCTGGCTGGTCTTTCACACGTCTCGAGAGCTGGATTGGCTTCCACTTCAGGGGATTATTCTGATCGAGATTAACATTCTCTGCAGTCACATCTGACTCAGATTCCAAGTCGTTGTCATCGTATTGACGCGGTTTAGCTTTCCCCTCTATGGATCGATAAGTCGGCTGTTCCTCATCTTCTGAGGAATCAGAAGCTTGATGCGAGTGTTTGTTCTTCTTTGATGAGCTTAGTGCCAAAAAGTCACCATCTTCTTCATCTCGGCCATCATGCTCTTGCTTCCGGACTCTCAACGGTGTAGGTCTTACACGCCAGTTCTTAGAGCGCAGACCATCCTTGTCTTTCAAGGTATATGAACCTTCACCAGGCATACGTAGACTGAACTGATCTCTTGGTCCATCGCGATGAATTACAAGACGACCTCGTGTGCCAAGAACCCTTCCATATCCATCACGATAGTAAGTGGGAACCTGAGAACGGTCAAGACTTCCATAGCGAATGATCAAGGGATCCCCTTTGGTGTCAATAATGTACAGACGCGATGCATCGTCACTGTTACGTGTGACTTTGGCAAGAGGGCGGTGCTCAAGTGCTTCAGTGTGACCAGTTCGTGATTTTTCACGATGTCGGTCACGAGAGTCTGTGCGATGCCTTTTTGATCGGTGATGGTCGCGATGTGAATCAGAGTGGTGATGACTTCGTTTCCTCCTTGAATCACGCTCTCGCTCTCGCCCCTCGTCCTTGGCGCTAAAGCTTGTGGGTTCGTTCTTATCCTTGGCCTTGTCTTTTGGTTTGAAAGAAGAAAATTTAGGTGCTTTCAAATCGGAAGTCTCGGGTTTTGGCTTGAAAGATGCGAATTTAGGTACCGTAGGCTTGGTGTCCTCATCCTTGCTGGACATTGTGGTGATAGGTTGACAGAGTTTTCGTCATGTCCTCATTATTGTGAATGATAGCTTGTGTGAGTTTGGGCAAGATTTTGTGAGTATTGTTGTATGAAAAGAAGGGTTGATGATAAGTTCAACAGAAACAAAATACAAATATCTTGTAGGTTGACTGAGAGAGTGAGTGAGAGAGCGCACGTCAGCCTCGACTTTCAGCCACAACGAAATAAAATACAGTGTGATATTGGTTTTTCATACTATCAATCTTGACCTTAATAAAGTCCCTCCTCTAGTATCCTTATGATATATAATTCCCTACAAATGAATCATCGGATCGGTTTGTAGCAAAATCAGAATTGCTACTACATTTAATTCCATGAAAAATAATTCTCGTCACGTTCTCGTACCTGAAAGAATCATCACAGAGGGCACGATCTTAAACTGAGTGTCAGCAACCCCTGGATTAATCTCAGTCTTACAGTCCGAGCAATCCAATCGCACGAAAGCGAAAAGCAAAGCTGAATATTGATCTAATTGCAATCATCCAATGTGTCAGCCCTAAGGGCAGTTATCCATCCTGTAAGCCAGGGGCAGCATCCATCATGTTAAGCTGCCACTACAAGCATTGGATTCAATTGAACTGGAGTGCGCTATCTGCTTACGCCTTGGTCGCCCAAACCCCCTAGAAAAATGGAGGATAGAAAGCTAAACGGCCTGTGGCGTCCACATTCGGGGACCTACAGTGGGGCCGCAAAAGTTC
>NJCR01001423.1:0-24958 GCA_002234235.1 Fusarium hostae
ACTCGCTTATCACGCACGTTACCCTATACTGTCTGCAATTACATCATCACCTGATGGCCGTTCAGCCCCTCGCTGTCGATAAGCTTAACGAGTGGGGCAGCCGGGCCGCACGCGTTGCCGGAGCTTGCTTCGCGTCAGAACGGGCATTTCACGCGTCAAAATGTTTAAACTTAAAAGTCAATTGTTACTACCGCTCCAGAAGGACTACTAACATTGGGGGCATCGCTCTGTTGGCGGTAATGCACGTACATTCTTCCACCAGTCAAATGTAACGTCATACAAACCCCCAACGTGGGGTACCCATTCAAATACACCGTCATCGACCCGGCCTCAAATATTCAGCTACCAAACGCTACCTTCACAACCAAATCAGGCAATCCGATACTTCATTCACCATGTCAACCACTCTATCAAGCTCCCTGACCGAGGCCAAGCTAGTTCCCGGCTCGGCAGCTAGCTTAATCCCGGAGGACTTCAAGCCGACGACGAATTTGAAGGTCTCATTTGATGGAAAGGACGTTGAGTTGGGGAACTTGCTTCGTGCGAGTGAGTGCAAGCGCGCTCCAAGCATTCAGTTCGACCAAGAGGTTAGTTGCGGAGATCTTGAACGAGACCTGATGCTGATGAGGTTAGCCCGATGCTCCTGGAGATGCTACCTACATGCTCTTGCTTGTCGATCCTGATGCGCCAACGCCCGATGACCCCAAATTTGCCTTCTGGCGCCACTGGGTTCTCCCTGGCCTGAGGCCTCTGAGCGGTGGAGATGCAGTGGCTCAAGTGCAACCTGCTCTCACAGAATACTTGGGTCCTGGCCCGAAGGACGAGTAAGTTGAGATGACCCAACAAACTCAGTGTTCACTTGCTAACGAATACGTAGCTCTAAGCCTCACAGATACTTGCTTCTTTTGTACCGCCAACCCGCCAGCCTTGATCTTGCGAAGGAGGATGTCGGTGGTGAAGAGTTCACGCAAAGAAGGTCTTTCGATACTGCCAAGTTTGTTGAGAAGCATGGACTACGACTCGTGGGCGCGAACTGGTTCCTCGGTGCTGGAGATGGCTGGAAAGAGTAGGACAGAGCAAGTCACTGACCTTGAGCCTGGAATACGGATAGATACCCTGGATCACTGACTTTCCAGCCTCTGAAGTTTTAGTGATCCAACAGGATACATCCAATACCGGCAAATCATATTGCTCGTAGGCGTCCACTGAAGCTGGAAGCACCTGGGGTATGCAAGCATTATGGCAGGAAACTTCGATGGACAGAATCACGGATCAAAACAGGTTCAAAAAGTCGGCCGAAAAAAATGCTTTTATTGTTCAATGCTTCAGGTCATACAGCTAGGAAATTACCTCATAATAGGTACAGAAAGGAAATATGTATCCATCTCGCCGAGATTCGGATTAAAATATCGGACTCAGAAAAGAAAGGCCACTGGCCTCCATTTAGTGGCGGATGCTGCTGCTGTTGCTGCCACCAACACCGTTGTTGATAAGCTTGTTAGTAGTACCAGAAGGCACATTGGAAATAACTCCGTCAATGGCCTTGGAGGCAATGTAATCGCAGAGCCCCTCAGCCTTCTGTCCCAGACCAAGGAAATAAGCAGCCAGACCAGCGACATGGGGCGAAGCCATAGAGGTACCGGAGATGGTGTTGGTCTTGCCATTGGGCCAGGTGCTGAGGATATCGGTACCGGGAGCGAGAACGTCAACGACAGAGCCGTAGTTGGAGTAGTCGGCGAGGGTGTCGTCGCGAGTGGTGGCACCAACAGTGCAAGCGCTCTCCTCAGAAGCAGGAGAGGATCCAGAGGCATCGACGCCGTCGTTACCGGCTGCGACAGCGAGGAACAGACCGGCATCGACGATGGCCTTGGCAGCCTGGTTGACGGCATCGGATGTCTCACCGCCGAGAGACATGTTGACAACGACACCCTTGGGGCAGTTCTCATCCTTGGCGTGACCAGAAACGAAGTCCATACCGGCGATGACAGCAGAGTTGGTACCAGAGCCATCGTCGCCGAGGACCTTGACAGCGAAGAGGTTGGTCTTCTTGGCTACACCGTAGGTGGTAGAACCGATGGTGCCAGCAACGTGAGTGCCGTGACCTTGACCGTCGCTGTCAGAACCACCAGCGAAGTTCTTGAGGAACTTGGCGCGACCATCGAAGTCCTGCAACTGTGTTAGACTGTTTCACTTCTGGAATCTGGTCAGACTTACGGGATGGTCGACATCAATACCGGTGTCGATGACATAGGCGCAAGTGCCCTCGCCGGCGCTGTCATCGTAGGTGTAAGTGCTGCCACCAGGGCTCTGGCTAGAGAGGCGAGCAATACCCCAAGGAGCATTGCTCTGCTGAGTAGTAGCCGCGATGCTAATGTAAGCATCCTGCTCAATGTACTCGACCTAAACCTTGTTAGCTGGGTTCTTTTGTGATTGGATCCATATGAGTCAGAAATAACTGACATTGGGGTCATGCTTGAGCTTGTTCAGCTCATCATCCTTAAGGCTGGCAGCAAAACCGCCGAAGCCCTTGGAGTAGGTGTAATCGGCATCAGCTTCGATAGACTCAATCATCTTGTCAACCCAACTCTCAATGGAAGAAGCCTGGAAACCGTTCTTCATCTTGACGATGTACTTGCCATCGACAAGCTTGACACCGCGAGGGCGAAGAATGGGAGCGGGCTCGGCCCGGCGGGAGGGAGCGGCCAGCGCAAAGGGGAGAAGAGCGAGAAGAGTAGCAGATCGCATTTTGAAGAAAGATTGTTGTAAGTTGGAGAAACTTAAAGAATGAAGATGTAAAGAGTGGTGAGTGAATGTAGTTGTAAAGACTGAAGAGCTGAGTTGCTTGATGAGAAGAAGATATTGTTGGTGACAGAGGCCTCTATTTATCTTGATGCTCTCCCCTTGAGTTGTCCACTTCCACTTAGAGCCATGTTCCTTGATCGGATGTTGGGTTGGTCGTCTTTCGGCACGCAACCTATCTTGTCAAACATGTGCCACGATGATCGTCATCGTTCGAGATAGTCGACCCCGGCCGCAACCACTACCTGCCTAAAGCGAACGACGATCCCGCACGTCGCGTCCCTGGCGAGGTATAGCATAAGAATTAACCATAAGCGAGTTAACCAACCGAAACGTGCGATGCAGTAATTCAAACTTTGAAGGCACCATTTGCCACGAGATGAAAGGAGTGCATAATTAATGAGGCTCCTTATTCACTGCCTTGTTTTGTGATTTGACTGGTGAATCGGTTACCGCCAGGGCAGTGGGGGTGCCAATTAGCAGATTGATAGACAAGCCAATTGAAGTCGAGAGTTGCTCTCTGGGGCACTAATCTGTCTTGAAACGATATCGCCCGAGGGTGTCAGCCAACCGAGAAGACGCGTGGCGATCTATTTCCGAGTCAGGGAGTTGGTTTCAAGAATTCCCCTGAATAAGCTTGATAGCTCAATCAAAAGGTCTTGACAAGTTCAATCAAGCAGGAATCAAAGATATCAAGGTCCTTTGATTTTCAAAAGTGCCAGTCACAAGCAATTTATGATACTTGAAACAATCGTCAACTGATACACTGCAGGGATATTTTGATGCCGAGAATTGGAAGGCAATCGTTAGCGTTGCAAGAGCCTAGGAAAAAGTTCCGACGTAGATCATCTTAGCTTCCTCCCTGTTTTGATGGGCAGGGTATCAATTTGCTAATAAGTGTCAAGAATATATTGAAAACATATCCATTTCACGGGACATCTAACGATATAAGGAGATCGGATCCGGAACCTTATGAGATGGCGATCCTTTGTATGTCACCATATGCCGGGTCATCGGCAGTCAGGGAAACATTGACTCATTCTCTGAATGGTCTAGAACTGTTGACATTGGGAAGCTTTGACAATTGTCATCACGTCAGGTTTCGGTCGACATGCCAATTAAGCAACTAGTCCGTCTCTAGTCCGGTTTGACCAATTGAAGAGGCGTAAGGCTAACATCTTGGCTCCGCAGGTTGGGCTGAATTGTCGTGAGCACTATGTTTGAAGTGTTGGTTGAATATCCGAGCTCATTTGCCCGGCACTACTCCGAGTGAGCCATCCGGATGTAGATGTCCATTTGGCTTGGTGTAATTTGGGGGTATCAAATGACGATAATAATCTTTTGTAACACTGACTCGTATGAAATAACTCATGGTTTCGTTGGAGCGGTGAGGCTTTCACGTAGTTCAACACGTAATTCAACCACTATGCATAAGTAAAACTGCAACTGATATTGGGACAAGCCATGTGCTAAACTCACAATATGTACAGACATAAAGCTTAGGCATATAAAATTTTACCAAGAAGTAAAGTACCATCATTCCATCCGTCTCTCATAACATTTCATCAATCTTCTAGCAGCTCGTGGTAGTTCCAGAAGTAGTGCAGTACTTTCCATCAGGGCCAGATCCGATCTTGGGAGGCTCAGAGCCGTCCGAGTTACCCTGGTAGCGGTCACAGAACTTGCCCTTGTTCTGGCACGAATTGGTGATCTTGCAGGTGTCTCCGTAGTTGGTGTTAATGCCGCAGAGAACATCACCGTCGACGGCAACAGAGCCCTGGATGACGACGTTTCGAGGACCGCCGTTACCCTTGCAGTTTCCGCAGCTGCGGACGAGCTTTCCGTAGTCTTCGGCGTAGAAATCCTTGATCTGGACGGTGCCGCGGCCGTTAAACTGGACGATCTTGTCGCTAGCATGGAAAGCACCGCCACCGTTGATGTAAGAAGTTCCACTGGCCTGCTCGAGGGTAATAGCATCCTCACAGACATCGGCCCACCAGACGTTGTTCAGGGTGCTAAAGTCAAATCAGCATGAGGAAACTGTGAGTCGAGAGAAACTTGCTCACCAAGTACCCTTGCAGTGGACACCTTCGGCCTGAGATGCGCCGATGATCACGTTTGAAAGAGTGGCGCCGTTCTCGAGAATGAACATAGCATCCTTCTCACCAGTTTCAGTCTGGCCTTGGCAAACATTGGCTAGGAAAATTGTTAGTCAGAGGTTCTGAACTAAGGTATAAAGAGGCTTACGGCTTCGCTCGAATCGCTTCATGCCACCATCGTAGCTGCCCTTGACAGGAACAGCAGTAGGGAATGAGGTAGCACCAGCAGACTTGGGAAGAGTCTTGGTGACAGCGGCGGAGGAGACGCCAGCAAGGGCAAGGATGGCAGTGTACTTCATGATGAATGGGTTGAGGTTATTCCGAAGATGTTTCTAGAGACGACTTGAGTTGTGATGCTGAGTGAACAAGTCTCTTGGCTCACTGGATATCCCATCCTTTAAATATTTATCAACATCATATGTTCTTTCACCGCAATATATCAGTTTCAATCAATCTCCCCCTTTGATCTAAGGCCCCTGCACCTGTTTTTCGCTCAGTGCACCAATTAGCATCGTATAATCACGCTCGAGTCCGAAAACGGCAAGCTAGTCATTGAAGTGAAACTCCGTTCAATGTTACACCTCGAACCAAACTCAATTCTCATTCGAGGAATTAAACATCACAATTCTCCGTCTCGACTCGTTATTTGTGTAGACCAATCAAATGACCTGATTTTCTGCCTAACTCGCTCTATATGATCAGCTGCACGACGAACCGAAGTCTGGGGTAATGGAGGATACTAACCCCAATATGAGCATGGGGGAGAATGAAACTAGTAAGGCTGGATGAAAGTGACGAGGTCAGATTGGTGGGATTTTGATGCTGTTTGTTTTAGCGACGTGTCCACCAATTAAGCTTACCTGGAATATGAATGACTTTGAGTTTCGATGCGGATCTTCGCAGGCTTAATTGAAGGTGGTAAAGTCTGATCCTCGTGGTTAAAAGTCGTCGTAGCCGTGAGGAATAATTTTGCACCTACGAGAGGCCAGCGATCATCGGGTTGTATCTGACCATAACCTTGGAGTGTTCTAGGCTTGAGTGAATAAACAAAGTCTCTCCTTCTTAAGCTTTAAGGTTACTCAGACCGCAACAAGCTTGGATACCGGAGATACTTTGGGGGCAGTGGTGATGTCCGATTCTTGTGTTTGGGGATTAGATACGTATCCTGACGCTTTGAGACCCTAGGTGCTTGCGTGAACAGAGACGCAATATAGAAACCTCATGTTGTTCAAGATCTGGAAGATCACTGTTTCAAGCTGCTAGTCATATAGTTCGTAGACTATACTTTGGAGGATTTACGGGGCTAACAGATGGCTCCAGCAGTATGGGACGCCAAGGGCAACTGCCGACAGGACCCTGCGACTTGGCAGTATGTTTTCGACGTCAAGCACCTAGGCAAGCCCCCCAGCGGCAACGCGGGAGGCAGTGGCACCTTTTGACCCCTCGTTGAGGCAGGCCTCTGAGGTAAGCCTAGCGCGCTGACCAAGGCTGAGGCAAAAAATCAGCCTGTTGCCGGGCTGTAGCAGCAGTGTGACCGGGGGTTATAGGGGGTCTGATTGGCTGCTTGCAATTAGTCGTGGCATTCGCTTAATGTGATTAGCTCGGATTAAAGGAAATTCTAACTCAAATTAAGTTAAATTAAGCCCTTGATTTAACTTGTAAATTAATTTAACTTATAAGTTAGCTCAATGATTTAACTCAAGTTAAATTAAATAAAGCCCGATTTTCCCCTGCTTAATAGGCAAATGGTGAAGGTGTAAGGGGGTGATTGAATTGGGTTATGGTCAAATTGTGAAGGGGAGGGAGACCCCTAGTTAGTGCAGGTAACTAATAACAACTCTATTCAAGTATGTTTTCGACACGAGTCGTGTGACATGTGCATAATGCGTCATAGATGAGAATTCTTCGAATCCAAGTCTATAAAATTTTGTTGTCTAGAATACACGTCTTTGGCTGATGTAGGGTCCTGTAACCTATTCTTCAGCTTCGCAGAGTATTTCTGTTCTGGATGTACTCGATATAGGCTGAAATTGTCTTCTGCTCTGACAGGCCATGCCTTTTATCAGCGAGTTTCCACGACTCCAGTTCAACGCGTTGTATAGATCCGAATCCAGTCAAATAGGGCGGCAATATGGTATATATTGAAGTGGGAGGATGTGAAAATCATTAGTGATGGCGACGCGACTCATCGGAACCAGCTTTCTTAGACTGACGAGGGGGTCGTCCCAATTCAGGATACATTAACAAGTGAATTGCGCCTCGAGAATCCCACTGTGAACATTCGATGCCGATTTTAGGCAGAACTATCGCTGTTTGAATCCTTCGTTGAACCTTGTTGTCAATTTGACTTGACGACCATTCTAGGATATTTTCAAGAGAATGGATACTACAGAGACTTGTATGCATCAGAGCGCCGCAGAGCTTAGAAGAGAAAAGTAGAACTTGGGCCTAAGTTAGGATAATTTATTAAATTTTACCCTAAGCCTTAGGATGAAATTCTCCTAAGACTTATTGCTAAATTGATAAATATGTGTACTAGATTAGGAAGAGATGTTGACTAGGCAAGGGGGAAAATCGTCGAACGAATCAAAATCCCCTCGGTTACATGCATCGCCATTAGCGGAATCTGTGCTCGTAGTACTTGTGCTCAAGCCAAACTCGGTACATGCGCTCCTTAGGGTTGGGTTGGTTTCCGTTGACATCCAGCTGATTGTTATCGTACTCGACAAGGACCTTTCCATTGGCTCTGTTATGGAACGCCTCAAGCTCCGCCTCGCTCTCTGGCTTGAGATAACCGCGGGTGATGACCTGAACACCGTTCAAAGGCTCGCCCCTTCCAGTGATATGAGATAAAAGCTCGTCGACCTTGGCCTTGTACAGGAGGACTGGGTTTTGTTCGGTGGAAGTCTTGGTTCGTGGGGTTGAGACATAGATCTTGACGTTGTTTGCCTTGCTCAGAATGCCGCCGGATTTGGCCAATGACCGAGGGGTGATAAACTTGTTGGTACCCTGCTGAAGAGGCTTGATGATCTTGTTCTTCCAGTTGTCACCACGGTCGAGGAAACCAGTTTCCATCTATAGCAATTAGCGTCTTGATTTCTTCTCAGATGACATTGGGGCAAAGAATTGGCTTACAAAATGAGCGAACCAGTAGCCCTTGTCAGAGACGATGACGATGCCAGTGCAGCTAGGATCTTTCTTAGTAACTTGAATGGCACGCCAGACTGTAAACTGTGTTTGTGCATCACTCACCCCATGAGACCTCGAATGTACTTTCGCAAGGGCTTGTCAGCCCAAGAACCTTGACCTGAGACAGCGTCATGCTGGATAAGGTTCCAGTCCAACTCGTCGTCCTTTCCCGCGACACTGTCTATCTGCTCCATGACATATTCGTTTGCCGCCGATGCATCGGTCCCCCAAAGGTCCTCGATATCATCCAAAGACCTCTCTTCCAATGCCAGAGAGCGGGGAATAGACTTGCCCTTACCCTTGCCTGTGCCCTTGCCTTTCTTGGGGGCAGGTTTAGCTAGGCAAGAGTTGCAAGTCAGGTCGCAGACAATCGCGGGCTTAGTGATGATTGCCTTCGAGATTGCCATCTCATGAATGGCAAATCCAACGTCACTGACATCAGACAAAGACGAATCGGATGGCTTCACAAAGGGAGATGCCAAGGCAGAGCAAGCCAAAGAGAGAACAAGAGTGGCGAAGCGGACCATGATGGGCCTGAGTGAAGGAGCGACAGAAAGAAAGAAAGTTGTTAAAAAAGAGTGAAAGATGTTATAACGAGCGAAAGACTATTGGTAAAAGAATTGATGAATCCCAGTTTTGAGGATCGCTGAGTACCATATATAGACCAGAGGTTGCCATGAGCTTGGTTCCTCCCAAGTGATAGGATACAGAAGTTTTCAACTGCCGAAGTCGAGATCGACCCTATTCTGAGAGTTGAGGGGATCTTGTTCGGTGATGCCGACTTCTCCTACGCGGCAACGATTGAGAGACCCCAGGGAGCAAAAAAACTTCTGACATTTAATAAGGGTGCCAAAAATAACTAGTCTAAATATCCACTAAGTTATACTAAGCTTACCTAAATCTTTTTGTTGCTTAGGATATAGGTCCTAAGTTTTCTTGCCTCACCTAGGGAGAGTATACAAAGGCGTCGGACTGAGCCACGTTAATCCCTGTTATGAAGAGGGACTGGTTTAAATGAAAATACAGATTCATGCTATCTATCGGCAGAGCCGGCTGGACAGGCTTGCAGTTGTGCAGGGCGAGCACAGACATATCTCTGTTTCAACATTTGGTGATGGTTGAGGTTTGAACTCATTCGACACAAAAGTTTCTCGGTAAATTCCGTACTAACTACAAATCAGAAAGTGCGTATAACAGTAATTTCCTTATGAAATCTTGATGCCATAGCACTCATTCGGTATAATTCTGAACGAAATGGTTGGGATATTCTTAACAACAAGACCCTCATCTGTTTAGTATTGCCAAGCCATTGCCTATTAGGGTATTACTAGTCCAGTTTGTTGCTATAGCTAGTTACACTGAGTAAATAGAGTCTCATAGTCTATGATGGGTCTATCCATGAGGAATATTTAGTGTCATCTTGAGCGAGGTTTGCACAGAGTGACTTGGAATATATCTATAACAATGCAGCATTGCAGCCTTTTCTTTACACTTGAAACCCAGCATACCACTCTGCTTCGATCAGTAGCAGAATGTAGTAGCCACATCTGTTCTTAAGCATAGACCATCCGAGCCCCAAGCAGCATCCTTACCAGATTGATGTATTACGGATTTGCAGTAGCTTGTCTGAGTCTTAAAGTTTAAAATGTCGGACCGACAACCTGACCTGCTTGAAATGGCTAGAACAGTTACGCAACGAAGGTGGAATCAGAGAAAATAGAGAGATGGGAAGACAATTAAGCTTCCAGCCTGTTTCAGGTTTGGCAGTTTGCATGAATTTCTGGAGGATTCTCGGTAGTTGGCACAAGATCTATTTCCCTGGTGAGCTGTCTTGAGTTTTCTCCCTTAGCTTGGATCCTCATTGGAGACAGAAGTATCAGGTAGTTGGTTATAAGTGAGGCCAAAGGAGAGGATAGGAAAGGGGCATCACCTATCGCTGGGCTTACTTGAATTCGCCAACTTACTGCCACCTACCTCGACAATTCATCACAGTAGCATGCCATTCCCTGGACAAACAAGGCGATGCAATCTCCACATCCCCGCCGCATGCTTAATGAGGCAATTCGCGAAAGATCTTTACCGCAGTTCGTTGCTGTCATGGAAATGATCAAAGCCGACCCTCGACTTCTTTATTCTCTTCAAGAATTGCTTCCATCAATACTGGGACGGTGTGTCCGCCACGGGAGCATCGACTTGGTGAGATATCTTCTAGAGTGTGAAAGGGCACCTGTCGCGTCTCTATCACCTCTTGCTGTCGCCTCAAACTCCTCCATCCCTCTTCTCGAGCTGCTTTTGGCTCATGGTTGGGATCTCAACAAGGCTGAAGTTGACAGATCCCTTCAGCGGGGTGATAAACTAATCGACCTCGTCTGCGACGATCATCAGTTGGTTCGCTGGTTGGTTGAGCACGGCGCACGGGTCATGGATGGCGAGGTGGACCTCTACGAGATCTTTCCACAGCCGGCTCCATTACTAGAGACGTGTGCTGTCAGAGGCTCTGTTGCAACGTTCCGGTTTCTACAAAGCAAGGGAGCATTACTGGGCCACCGGACGCTTCACCGAGCAGCCGGGGAGGCGGCAGCATTTGGTGCAAACCCTCTCGCTTATCAAGAAGTCCATGCTGAGATAGTTGGAGATGATGCCGGGGCAAGGAAGGAACGAGCAGAAATGTTGATGTTCCTTGTGGATGAGATGAAACTGGACATCAATGCGATGGACTCTACTGTACCAGATCGTGCTTACCATTGGGGGACTCCTCTATGCTATGCTGCCGTAAAGGAGAAGGGAGCTCATGTGGTAAGGTGGCTACTGGAGAAGGGAGCTCAGCCCATAGTTGAGACTGCACAGAATGTTGCTGACGCAGAGATGTTGGCTAAGCTGACGGGGTGCACAGAGAATGTGAGAATATTGCGTGAGTGGAAGCAGATGCACTAAGACAGAGAAAGGATATTAGATGCATTGTGAAATCTGGTGTCGTGTGTTTAGTAAATTAGTATAGAGCACTCTGTGTTTAGTGTCCAAGAGTGGTGACTTAGGCACTTAGGGTCTATGGACAGATAGCTTTCCTCAAACTAGGGATATTTAGGTAGTATAAGGATGAGAAGCTATACTTGTATCATAAGATGCACTTAATTGAGTCTTAAACCTCACCAAGACAAGTTCTCAGACGTTCGGCTCTCAAAGTTTTCGACAGGTTCGGTACTCAAGCTCGAGCGCGCTCGAAATGAGAGCGGTAGAGGTTACCCACCTCAATCATTGAAGGTTCAGAGAAAGACTATGAGATTGAAAACTGGCCCAATTACAATAGATTTAGTGTTAACAAGTCACTTTGACAATAGATCCTGAAGCAGAGTTGCAAATGACTGGGTATGCTTCAAAGCTGGATGTCCAGGCCCTGGAACCCTAGTTACTAATCGAGGAATACAGGGAGATGATGGCGCGTTTGGGAGATTGAGAGTAGGTCTTAGGAGATGTCATGACGAATGGTTCACCAACCTTATACAGACATGTCGTAGGTATGCAAGCGAAAAACACGCCTTTGCTTTGCTCGGACTTGAAGCTTCTTTTGACCTCTCAACCCTACACCTACGGTAGACCCGATATTTCCCTTTGGGCCCTTTCGTTCATGATTTCTTGAGGCTATGTTCGTTCTTTACGCCGGGAACTTCATAGATATCCTGCAAGGAGAGGAGAAAGGGCGCAGTGGGGCGGTACTGAGAAATTGAGAAGAGCACCTTGGTGTCAGCAAAAGATAAGTAAAAATTGATAATCTGAACAATAAGAACCTCTATAAATAGAAGCTGAAGAACTTGTTAGAATTTTAAGCCCCTTCTTATTATCGAGAGCATGGAGACTGCGGCACTTTATGCAACTACCTGTTGTCTTTGAAGGGCTAAGGGCAATGCCAGCCAGTAAGTGAGACTAGATGCATCCGTTTACAGAATAAAATCTGATTTCGGATCGTATGATCTTCACATGCGTCGTGGCTGTGCAGAGACGACAAGGGAGCCACATCATTATGCAGGTAGATTAGATCTTTACGGGGACACGATCTGTGGCTTGCCTCTATGCCTAGGTATCCGAATATATCATGGCTCCGCTTTGGAACCTATGATATAGTCATGGCTCGGGAATGTATGTTGCTTGATAGTCTTTGAGCTCATATGCATTGGCTAATACCGAATAAAAGGCGCCCGTTGCAGATTGCCCCAACTCAGGGGTTGGGGATTAGTCTTCAGTCTAGTTGGAAGTTGTTCAGACCTGACAGCTAAATCAGAGATTCTCTTTGTCGCGTTTGTGACTATGGAGCTCTTCATGCAGACTTCTGATGTTGTCCAGAGGAAATGGACATGTGCATTTACGCGCCAATCATCTGGCTTGGCGGAACTACGACATATGCCTATGCATTGAGAAAGCCTTCCTTTTCAATACCTTTACTACAAAACTGCTTCGAATTGCATTTATCTCATCATCTCTATCATTCCAGACGCGTATACAGGGTAGCCCTCACAAAGCCTTCTCAATACTGCTCACACTGATATGCCAGGATTTACAAGGATGGAACAATGATATGATACTCTCTCACCCTCTGCATATAGAATACCTACAAAAACTCCAAATAGATGCCTGCCCCGAGATCGTATGTTCAAAACTCTCATGTGAACTGCAAAAATTTCCCACCGCCCGCAATATCTCCCACAAATGCGGAGGATGCGGGATGTAAAACCTCGCTTGCCCGCGGTCTCTCTCGTCCCAAAGGACCGATAAGCTTGTCAGGAGAACTCTGCAGAAAAAAAAAGGGGGGTTTAACTCTGTGGAGGAGGAGTGGCTCTGGGGGAGGCAACAGCTACTCGGCGAAATACCTACACACCCCATGAAGGGGACTGGACTGGGGAAGAAAAAGAGGACGATGAGGCGGATACGCGACCTGTGGGTAAGACCGAGAGAGAGACCCGGGGGAGCGTTTATCCTGTGTGGGATGGGAGGGTTGCGTGCGTGCTGCTGGTTATCCCCAGATGGAGATTGAGGGGATTAGCAACACGGAGAGATTCGAGAAGGTTTGGATTGGTGAGACGTTGGAGGTGTTTTGAGGTGAGAGATTTAAAGGTGAGGATCAGCACGACGTCAACAAACATAAGGTTCAATGGTCTAACATAGTAAAAGCCTCAATTATGTATATGAAATTTCTCAAGAAGAATCTGCTAGTCAAATGATACAGTTGGTCATTTGATCAAGTGCATATTGATCTCGTGCCTAGACTTCGATAGTTTTTGCCGCATGTGATATTAATCTCGGTTCACGTATATTGCATTTCAACTTGTTTGTCATAGCAAAGAGAATATGGCTGTCTCCGAAACAAAGACTGCAATCGTCATCCGACAAGATAGCCAAGATCAGGCCTTTGTCGACTGTTATTGTCAAACATTCCGACATCCTCCATACTCTAGACCCTGTTCCAGGTGACGGACTTCTCCATGTCGTCCATCACCCACGATCTCTAACTTTTTTCTCTCTCCGCGATTAATTGCCGTGCATGTGCATGTTGCGCGGGCTCCGCACTCTGTTAACTTTACTTCTGCTCCTTGGCTTTGGCTTGGATGGAACGGCTCAAACGTTCGGGTCCGAATAGCATCCACTTATTATAAGTGGGAATACACATCGAGTATCGCCGAGTGCCTCTTTCTTTCGGCCCGTGTGGATACGGTATCGTGTTCCGCCGTTGCAGAGCCGCATTAGCATGGGTGATTTTATGATGCCATGGGTCCAGGGGTAAAGGAGGCTCTGCGGGAATGGAAGCAAGGCACGGAGGTTCGAGAACGATTCTTTGTGTGATGCAGAGGATGTGCAAGTTGTGGCGTGGCGATTAATTCAACGACTGTTGATGGCGATGCCATTCAGATACGCAAATCACGATAATTGAATGCATGTTTCTCTACCTGCCATGTTGGGTTGTTTATGTCGCAGATGCTAATGCTTGCTCGGTGTTATCTCGCATCGCGTTGCATGCCCTGTCTTGATCTTCTGTCTTGTTCCAATTGAGTTTCCAAGACTTATCGCTGGACCCAAAAATGACCGAGCACAGCGGCGTTGTTATCCAATCCATGAACTCTGTTTTCTCAATGGAGCTTCTATAGCTGAGCATGCTCCGCTCAATTCGGCCAGTCTCTAACGTGCGTGGATAAGACTCGAGACATTTGGCCGAGTTTACACCATTGAGTACAAGAAACAACAAAATAAACCTCACGAGAATGTAGGAAATAAACCGGCGATTTGGCGTTGCCGGAAATACCGTTAAAAGATCAGATCAGATGCGGTATCTGACGGGAGATGAATGCCGTGACAATAACATCATGTTTTTGGCCACAATCAGAATCAGGAATTGAGAAGAAACACCAGAATCTAGCATTCGGAAATAAAAATCTGCGCGAGACCGACGTTCCAATCATCAGTCGGTCCGACCGATTCGGCGACTCTCGGTGTCATATCATGTGAATGGGGCTCTGCTCAGCGGACAAGGCGAGCACCGGAAATATGAGGAAGCTGACTAGTAGCGTCGGGGCGAGAAGGGAGATTGCAATTCATCGATAAACTTGTAGTAAATCAGATACCAACAGAACAATACTCTCTCCGTTTCTATGCTCTGTCTTTCTGTTGCATATGTTCATCTGGGAAGGGCCTGCGTATTCCCGTCGACGCAGGCTCTGCCGAAGATCTTGGCGCCAAGAGATGCCACCAGAAGACCAATGGAAGCAAAAACTGGATCCTTGGAACAAAAGTATGGATCCAAGTGGTCCCATTGTTCATCTCACAGGGTCCAAGTGCGTCATCAATGCCGAAGGCGCCGGTAGTAGACAGGGCCAGAGAAAAAAATTGTCACCCCACGTACGTTCTCCCATCGATCCACCGTTTTCTGAACGGAGATGAATCTGGATTAAGGCGACTAGGGGGCCTCCGCTAGACCAATCAGCCCACGGGCGTGTTGTTGTACCCTCCTGGGCGTAGTGTATGTCGATGAAAGCGTGATAAGGTGCAGGCACAGGAATGCTTACCTCACACAGTTTGACTCTTTTCTCATGACGTGACTCTACGGGCCTTCTATTCAGAGTTGCTCCGCTTCTCTCCAAGTCTTTGTCCCTCGAGTCCACAAACCTTAGCTTAGTTCTTGCTCACCCACGTCAGTCTCCGCAAGTCGTTTGCCTGAGCCCCCCGGGGTTTGAGTTTTCGCTCAAAGCATGACCATCAGAGGTCATGAGATGGACCCATTGGCATGGTCTTGGTCTCTCGGTGCCCGCGATGGCTCTCGGCGATCATCTCCACAATAAAGACAGTCAAAATGGCACCTCTTCGCTGCTTCAATCTCTGTTCTGGCTCATCACAGCTTTCGTGTACAACACTTGAACAACATCAATCACACACATACAAACATTCAATTGACCAATTGGTCTAATCGACACTTTCAATATGAAGTTCTTTGGTAGTAAACGCCATGAACATGCTGGTGAAGGTCAGCATCTCGAGAGGAAGCCTTCTCCCGATACCGATGGTCGCATCACCTTCCGGGCCTGCTTCATGGGCCTGGTCGCATCTGTAAGTTCTCAACACCACAACAAGCCATCGCAATGGAATTAAACTAATTAAACGGTCAAAAAAGATGGGAGGCATGATTTTCGGTTTTACTTCTGGCCAAGTTTCTGGTTATTTCATGATGAAGGATTACGGCGAGCGATTCGGTGTTCCCAACGGCGATGGTACATACAACTTCAGCGCCGCACGACAAGGAACCATCACCGGTCTTCTTTCCATTGGTTGCTTGATCGGATCTCTCGTTGCTGGCAACCTTTGCGATACAATTGGTCGCCGCAAGACCATCTCCATCTCTGCTCTCTGGACCTGCGTCGGCACCATCATCGAGGTCGCCTCTCAACACGCCTGGTACCAACACGCGATCGGTCGACTTGTAACAGGTCTTGGTGTCGGCGCTCTGTCTGTCGCTGTCCCCATGTACCAGAGCGAGAGTGCTCCCGCCATCATTCGAGGTCTCATTGTCTCTTGCTATCAGCTCTTCGTCACTCTTGGTATCTGGTGTGCTGAGATGGTCAACTGGGGTACCAACCACTACGATGGCAGCGCTTCTTGGAGAATTCCCAACGGTCTCAACTTCCTCTGGGCTCTTCTTCTCGGTGTCGGCGTTCTCTTCCTTCCCGAGTCTCCTCGATTCGCCTACCGAAAGGGTAAGGTTGAGGAAGCCCGAAAGACCATTGCCAACCTTGCTGGTCTCGACATCAACTCCCCCAGTGTCAACCGACAAATCGACGACATCCGCGAGAAGCTTGAGGAGGAACAGGCTCTTCCCGAGACCCGCCTTGTCGAGATCTTCACTGGTCCCCGTATGGCCTACCGTACCATCCTCGGTATTACACTCCAGGCCGGTCAGCAGCTCACTGGTATCAACTTCTTCTTCGTAAGTACAGTCTAAATGGCATCGCATCGCAACAGTTGACTAACAATCACAGTACTTCGGAACCACTGTCTTCGCCTCTACTGGTCTCAAGGACAGCTACGTCACTCAGCTCATTCTCGGCTCAGTTAACTGCGCTTGCACATTCGGCGGTCTCTATGTCGTCCAGAAGTGCGGTCGCAGAAAGTCCCTGATGATCGGTGCCGCCTGGATGATGATGTGCTTCTTCGTCTACGCCTTCGTCGGACACTTCGCCCTTGACCGAAAGGATCCCCTCTCTACTCCCGCTGCTGGTGCCGTCCTTGTCACCTTCTCTTGCTTGGCTATCGCTGCCTTTGCTACCACCTGGGGTCCTCTTGTCTGGGCTGTCGTCGCCGAGATGTACCCTTCCCAGTACCGCAGTCGATGCATGGCCATCGCCACTGCTACCAACTGGCTCTTCAACTTCCTCATCGGTTTCTTGTAAGTTACCTCGCAATCACACTTCCTATTGAGCCTTCACTAACAATTCCTAGCACCCGATTCATCACTGATGCCATCGACTACTTCTACGGTCTCGTCTACGCCGGATGTTGTGCTGCTCTCGTCGCCATCGTCTTCTTCTTCGTCATCGAGTCCAAGGACCGAACTCTCGAGGAGATCGACACCATGTACGTCCAGCACGTCAACCCCATCACTTCTTCCAAGTGGGCTGGCGAGCCCCACGGCACCAAGCACGCCCGCGAAGGTGTCACCGATGAAGAGGCTTCTTCGTAAACAACCATCACCAACTTACAACAAATCACACGCACGACTCACAACTCAGATCATTCACGTACACATATCACTATAGAAGTTACGGATACGGACACTATAGACGCAGCCGGACTGCCCGGCGAGTAACGATTGGAACGGACGTTGCATTTTAAAAATTGTTTTCGCGCAGGGGTGCGAGGAAGTACATAACCCAAAAGAGCATATTATATCCTTGTATTTAGTAGCATATTCTGCATAATATCATTTTCGCTACGTTCTCAAACATTGATCAGATAACCTTTGTGACATGTCATCCTCCACTGCCTCACATGCTTAGCTCTTGATGGGCTCTGAGATTAGTTCAGATCTCGACTTATGGCTGTCGCAACACCTTTACTACAGCATTCATTGTGTTACTACTGTCGGAGTCAATTGTCCATAATTGTTCAGATTGTGGCTGGCTGAATCGACCGGTCCAGCCAAACAGACGTAGGATACGGATGAAGCTTGGCTGGTGCAGGTAAGCGTGGGCGTTTGGGCGCCCTCTTTTGGCCAGCTGATTACTCTCTTCGGTCTAGATCTCGCCAAGCTGCGATGTGAATCGCGAGAGACATAAACTATTTGATGTAGACCATTTGTTATGCATGAAACTATTTAAAAAAGGCCAGCTGGAACTCCATGGCATAAAGGCAACGGACAATTGAGTGAATGCTTGCTCGAATAGATAAAGAGACCACCTCCTTCATAGCACAAAGAGACTATTCTCAACCTTATACTATTCTTATGCTTAACTTGGATCCTGAATCTTGTTGCAACACCACGACTCCACTGCTAATTCTTTAGTACGTTAAACATGGCTTTTTCGGCGCCCGGTCGCGCCGCTGTCTGGACGCTTTCGCTTCCTACATCCAGTCAACCCGTTGAGTCTGCCATTCTTCCAGACGATGGAAGCAAGGGTAGCTCAGAGTCCATCATCGGAGAAGACTTGCGCGAGTTGGTAGATTCCCGTGATATGCAAGATGGAGGAAAATATCGCTGTATGTTGTTATCAATGAGAAGACATGGAACAAAGACTGATTGACGATTTGTAGCCATTGTGAAGATCCAATCCCGATTTCAAGATAGAGGGCAACAAACTTGGATGATGGGAAGCGGATGGCTCATTCGTCCAGACCTCCTCGTCACCGCCGGTCACGTTGTCCATGACTGGGGACGCAAGCTCGGCCCAGCTGATCAGATCAAGTGTTACATTGGTTACAATGGCAGACGATCTGTTCAGACATCTCAAGTTCAGGCGCGGTATGGCGCCAAGGTTGTGACCCCTGTTGAATGGATTGAGGGTTCGAGCAACCGTGCGAAGGATGTTGCTTTCGTTCAACTTGACCGGCCTTTCACGGGTAACTTACGCCTCTTCAGCTATCTCAAAACCCCAGAGACAGGTGATGGTACATACCTGGGCGTCGTCGGATATCCTGGCGATCAAACCCTGGAGGATGAACAAGGTGCTCAGATGTATGAAGAGTTTGCCAAGAGTGATTATAACATTGGAGAGAGCCCTCGCCATATGGTTGAGTATTCTATTTCAACTTTTGCAGGTAAGATCTTACGCAACTGGCAAATCTTGAACCTGTGTTGACATTTTATCAGGACAATCTGGTGCCCCAGTCTTGCGCAACTCCAATGGGCAACTCCGTGCAATTGGAACTCACAGCTATGGTGGCGGTGGCTTTGATAGCAACTCAGGCACTACGATTGGAAACGCCGATGGAAACAATTATGACGATTTGATCAGTTTATTTGACAAGAGAACGACCTTTGGCGATGTTGGTAAGGTCCAAGTCGTTCAAACTCAAAACCAACCTGTAAGTTGCTATACCTTCATTGATGACACCTCTAACACAGCGCAGAGAGGCACCAATGAGCCTTACGGTTTGGACAGAGGTTACCCTGGCAGAACAGTTGAAACCTCAGGTTTCAATGAAGAGGACTTCTTCGACACCTTGAAAAGCGTAGTAAACGTGGGAAGAGATGCCTTCCCCTTTGCATCCCCTTTCCTTGGTCCCATCGGTGGTCCTCTTAGTGCAGTAGTCGGAACTCTGCTTGGATCACTTACAGAGAGCAGACTTTCTCAGAGCACTGAAATCGATGCCAATGGGCCTGCTGAGCGGGCGGTACTCGCTGAAGCTGCCTTTCAAGCCCTCCTCGCTTCCGATCACGATGAGGATATAATGGAGATTTTCAACAATATGAGACAAATTTGGCAAGCCGGGGCACTGAAAACTGACACTCTCGCCCCTGCTATCACTCCAATCCTAGCTGAATGCAGTGCAGAACTTTCAGGTCAACGTGCTGAGGAAACCAGAAGCTCCAGAGAACGATTTGGGAGTAATCGTCGCCGCCTGGAGGTGAACATCACAGAAAGTGCTGTAATGGATGGAGGGGCTGCCTTCGTTCAAGGTCTAATGGGTCCAACCCGACAACTTGAAGGGGGAGAAGACGTTGTCGAATGGCTTGGTCCCGTGCTCAACACTGCAGTCTCTGAGTCCAAGCCACTTGCTTCCAAGTCCACTTCTGCGGCTCTCTCAGGCCTGAGAAGAATCGGCCAAGAGAAGTTTGTGATTGAGTCATCCACCTCTAATGCGGACGAGGATGCCACCAAGATCTTGATTAAGCGTGCTGTCTTAGCTGATGCGGCTCTTCAAGCCGTGATGACCCTCCGCCGCGAAAGACTAGACCGGTTAAGGCCTGTCGGAAAAGATGGCGACGCCACAAGCATCTTCGATTTTATGAAGGACGCAGTTCAAAGGCCTGGACCAATTGCAGTCGACGTTGCGAAGAGGACAGCCACTACGTTTGGTCCGCGTCTCCTCAGCGCTGCCAATTGGAAAGACTCAGCCGTCGATACTGAAGTTTCCCCCCCTCACCGGATGAAGAAGCCTTCAATGATGGATTATCTTAACCGTTAGGTTGCCGCCACCATTCAACCCGTTTGAATAACGTTTGTGCCGCTGTGGATGGACTGACTTTGCTGATCTGACTCGATCGTCAGGTGGTTCGCGTGGAGTCAGACTGGTCAAAGGGATGTGATGCAGGACAACAGCAGGAGTCACATACCCTCCCTCGGCAGGATATACATCATAACCGTCACTTAAATTCTAATACGCGATGATCTGAAGCCGTTATGAGAGTTAACCGAGGTATTGATGTCATTCCTGGAGATGAACTTTTTTAAACTCCAGCAGTTATTGGTCAGTTAACGCACTCGCTCCCTCCAGCGCTTACTGACGATCTCTGATCCTTTCACTGCAAAACCAATCCAGCTAAGAAAACCTGACTAGCTTAGCAAACTTGACAACGTGACTATGATTCATGATGTTGGCGTCAGATCTCAAGATCCCATCCAATAAAACTCAATTCACGGAATCTCCCGAAGAGATCTACATCGGGGACATTGTCTAGTAAAGCTTAAAATCTTCTCGACAACGTGGTTTAAGGTTGATGTTTATGAGATATTCGCACTGGTTGGGTGGTTACTAAATAGGTAACTCCGCACTTAGGAAAGATTAGTGCTTACTCCGATCGTACCACTTTCGGACTCCGTCTAACAAAGATAACGGTGCTGAAGAAAGCAAGCCCGTGAGGGGATTTCGGAGTTATGGAATTGCTCAATTGGGGGCACCGCTATGCCAGAGAGAGAACAAATCCCGTTATGGAAACGGTTCTCAGTTGGTCGGCTGCCGGCTTTTGATCCTAGCTGAAAATTCGAAAGTATACTGACTAATAATACTTCAGTCCAGAGGACTTTGAAGTGCCCAGGAACTCACGGAAAGTCGTTGCCTTCCATCATTCTCACGAGAACCGACGTTCATCGGCATGGCTGTTGGTTTTCAACCTCTTTCGAATACCAGGGCGGCAAATGATCTGATATTATATGCCGAGTGTTGTCATTTTCAACCCCCGAGGAGTGACCAAGGCAATGATTTACTAAGGCCCTTGAAGAGACCAGAGTCTAGAATGAAGGATCCATCACATGTTGACCGAAGAGTAAGCGCTATTACGACGACTCATCCAACAGCTCTTGTACAAAAGCAGCATGAAGGCAAAAGTGTAGTGCCAAGAACCGATATCGAATCTAGTGTCTTTGCGCGTATCACCATCATGGCTGAACAAGCTGGCAAAAATGACAAAAATGATACGGAATGCACCTTTCCACCTGGAAGCAGGCGCGTGGAATATGAAGATCTAGATCCTGCCCAAAAAGAACTCGAACATATCTTGGCGACCATGAAACATGACTCAACGGGCATGGGTATAAGCCACCTCGGCCGAGACGGAATCTATCGGTCCCTCACCGCTGATCGCGATGTTGTCGACGCCGTTCCTTTCCCGCCGCATCTCGTCAAAGCAATGCTTGATCACTTTCCATACAGCGAAGAAGCCGTGAAGGTATTTCGCGGGGTCGATGGGACAAAAACGCCAAAAGAGCAGTGGTACAAGCCTTGGCCAGGAATCTTGCCTCCCCCTCTCGAGGAAGAACATCTTGAGAAAGCGAAAGAGGGGCAGGACGAGTATAGGAAATGGTATGAGGAGAGGAGAAAAAAGGTAGAAGCGGGCATTTTTGTGAGGAGAGCGGTTTGTTTGATGTCGGATCATGACCTCGGCCCAGAGGCTATGAGTACAAAGTAAAGGAGACATCAGAAATTGGTTGGCCGGTGGAGTAAGAGAACATCTGGCCTTCGAGAAAGCCAAATGACGGAGACTTCGCCCAAAAATTGTTGTGATGAACCATGTTAATGACATGATTCATGACGAAACTCTACAATTCTCATCCCACTTTGTCCCCAAGGCTCCCTAGCAAGGTCCCCGAAGTGTAGCTACGATGATACTCGATGACAATGAGGAGATTGATCAAGCCGAGAAAGTCTCTGACTCCATTCGGCCTAAAGCTCGAGGAGTGCATTGTCCTCATCAGCACGTAGCAGAACCTAACTGAATTCTGTGTGGGATTATAAGCTGTCAACCGTATCAACTCTGAATCACACATCTAAAAAAAGCACACTTCAGGCAGCATACCAATCACTGCAAATCGCCTTAGGTAAATTTATGATGAGCTTAGTAGAGCTTATGATGACTTGGTAAAATTTAGGATAAGAATTGTGGAGACTTATCATAAAATATCTCCAATACTTCGAAGTCGACCATGGGAACAGGGTGCTTGAGGCGGTCCGATGTGCCATACGCACAACCTTCAGCATCGAGATTGATTGAGTCCTTGATCCGTAGGTAAAGACTTGCGGCTTGAATACTGGGATTGATGGATATAAGGTCCATCGGGTCGACAATAAGCAAGGCCTCGAGCCGAAGGATTAACTCGGCAGGGACAGAGAAGGTGTCGAGCGGGATGAATGACAGTGTCCAATGGCTGTCGGTCCCATCGGAGCCATAATAGTCGGTCATATCTGGATCGAAATATTCGAGATTTGTGTGCTGGAGCACCTTTGGGAGGAGGTACTGGAAAACCCGCTGGTTTTGTCGAACCGCCCTTTTCTCCGCATCATGCTTGTCTCTGAACTCCCTGTTCATACCTCCAAGGTACTTTTTGATTTGGGAAAGGTTGCCGAGGATAAGGCACTCCTGCGAGAGAACGGTGTTGGAGTCTGAAAGGGTCTGTGATGGCTCCGACTTGAAGTTGAAGTCGGAGAAGTCATCATCATACCCCTTGGTATGGCCGTCATCCCTGGGACTAGCAAATCCCAATTGACAGGTGATTGCCGAGATTCCAACGTAGAGATATTGATTGCGGCCTCTAATTGGCGGGATGTTGATAACGAGTCTCTGCTTCATGTCCTTTGCATTGTCTCGTGGTACGAGGAGTTAGCAAGCTCGCACCTTCTTTCGGAGAACGTGCAAGGGACCATAGGTTTCCCCTTTTCCTTGGGAGTCGTATCTCTAGATGCGTTGGAATCATGAGCCGTTGGTATCCACGGTGATCTGGTTTCCTTCCGGATGCCCAACTTCTTGCCCTTGTATGTCGCAATGATTCCTTGCTCGTTTGCATACCCCGGCATGAAGCGAACCTTTTGGGAACGGTCTCGAGTTCCTGACTTGAAACGCCGTTCAAATGGATCAAGGTCGAAGTAGGACTACGGGTTGTCCCCCTCCATTCGACCCCTCTCAGCCTGGTTTGGGGACTGTGGTTCCGTCATTGGGGTGTCTCTTGGGGGTCTTCGGGAGTGTTGTGATCTACCGCTTGGGTGTCGATTGGGATAGTAAGATCATCTCCTGAGTTGGTGTCCGGTTTATCGGCGTCATCCCTTGCGCACTGAATCTTTTGAGTGAGTCCAAAATCCTGAGCACGAAACCCTGGTAGATTTTCAAGGACCGCGACATCTGAGTTGAGTAGGGGCTCATCTTTCTGTAGGATTCGACGCAACATTTCCTCGGGCACACCAAGTGCTATAAGCTTGGTTTTCATGCTATTATCAGCAGATGTATTGGCAGCCTTCTTGCGACCTCTTATTCGACATCTGAGGTCAGCTCGTGGTTCATCGGGTAAAACGTATATATATCCATTGAAGATGAAATAGGACCTGTGGCTGAGAGCTTATAATCACCACACAGAACTTAGTCCTTCGGTCGAGTACTGTGGCCGAGGCGTGTTTTGCTTTTGTCGTTTAACAGGCGAGTCGGTCAGTCCTTCCGGGCACTGATGCTCGATTTTCTCAGGCGAGGCTGACATGATGTCGGTATCGGCGGTTGAGTGATGCGTGTTTCGAGTCATCTTCCAGACAAGCTCGTTGCAGCAATAGCCCCATCTAGGACCTGTTGGTGCTGAGTCCTGTATAGTGGTGTGGGTGGTTGGTATGCTGCCTAGAGTGTGTTCTTTTATGTGTTATTTTGAGTTGAACTTGGCTAAAAGCTGAAGGTCATCGGCGTCTTACCTCGTTGGTGTTGGCGGTCGTTGTTTTTCTTTGAGTTAGGCAATTTCTCCGCCTCGTATCTCGCGATGATGAGTTCTTCGTTGGATAGTCCAGGCATTAAGCGCACTCGCGTGGGCTGATGGCAGCGAGGCAGTGATCCTTTTGCCTGGTGAGAGAGGCAAAGAGTACCAACACGGGACTGGACGCCGGACGCTGGACGCAAGACCTTTGGCATCTGCACACAGGAAGGGAAAACAGAGAACAAGAGCGAAATATCTTATCTGAAATTATTTGGAGATTTATTTTTCGTGTGCTGGATTCGTTTGAAAAAAAAGTCGATTGCTCATGCGTTGCGCGATTGCGAGGCAGTTACGGAAGGCCAAATCGACATCTGTGCCAAAATTCATCTCTTAGTAGGCCGACCCCCATACCGTATGGCTCCATAATTAGATTTCCATCTTATGCAATATTCCAATTAAGAAGTTAGGCCATTAACCAATCAAAAATGCTCACTTAGCCCATTATATGCCCTATATATAACTTTATAATACTTTAATTATAGATCTAACTTTAGCTTTATTTTTCTCCTTTAAATTTAATGCACCTTAAGAGATAAGAAATCTCTACTTTTAATATATTATATAACGTGTATGATAAGCGAGTGTCACAGATAAGCGAGTGTCACAAAAATCCCTCAATTTACAACATGTCCATTTGATCAGATACTTCTCAACCACCAAATATGTCACAACCCTCAG
>NJCR01001424.1:296-47596 GCA_002234235.1 Fusarium hostae
TGGCTCACTCGCTTATATGGCTTACTCGCTTATAAAATACGTTAATATATTATAAAGATTAATTAAAGATTTTTTAAATAAATTAAAGAAAAAAGACTAACTTAACTGCTAAGAGGTAAACTTACAGCTAGTATTTATACTACTTAGTTAAAGCAGTAATTATATTATTAAGGCAAATAAACCTTATTTAATATTAACTTTTATTATAATAGCCTGCTATAAAGGTTTTACTATTTAAATTATTAATAAAAAAGCTAAAAAGCTAAATAGCTTTTTATAAAGTTAAAAAAAAATTAATTATTTAAATATTAAAGTAAAACTTTATTTTATTAATTAATAGTTTATTATTTATAGTTATAGCTATCTTTAAGAAGTATAACTTTAAGGCTTTTAATTATTATATTAAAAATTAAGTAATTTAAATTAATTATATTAAGTCTAGTATTTTTAAAATGCACTGCCTTATCTTAACAGAAAAGTAATTATTAGATGACTTATCTATTTTAGAAAATGCAGCTCTTTTGGTCAAAATGCCTTACTAATTTAGCTTCTGCGGTTTAATAAGAATCCCCTCATTTTCCCCAACGCTAAATCTATCTGCTCTACTTTAGTAAAGCCATTCTATATCCACTATTATGAGCTAGTAGCAGATAAGCGCGTCCCAGCAGGATGGACCACAGAGATTGGGCTAAAAACCTGCTCAACGGGGAATAGTCTTATCGTGCCTAGACTCCAAGACCAGGTGGACCATCAAATTACTGAATATGGGGTAACCCCAGATCCTTCAACCCTATAAAACAGATCGATGAGTTGGTATTCTCTCATTCATTGTCGTTTCCTGTTATTGTCTCCAAAATGTCACTCAAACTCGACTCTACTTCTCAAACCTACAGAACCGAGAGTTCATCTCCTGGGGTTCTCCAAGATCTCTCGACTCCTCAGCTACGAAAGAATCGATCCTTCATTTCTGTCCTTGGAATGTCACTCGCCATTACCGCTGTACCTTATGGAGTTGGTGGTCCATTGATGTCCTCTATTTATGGCGGCGGACAATTATCGATGTTCATTGGCGTCTTGGCTGTCGTCGTCCTCCAGGGTGCTGTTGCTGTATCCTTGGGAGAACTCGCCTCTCGATACCCAACTTCTTCAGGAGTCTATTACTGGTCGTACAGACTCACAGAGAACAAGCGATATCAACAAGCCATGGCCTACTTTACCGGATGGGTATGGCTCATTGGAAACTGGACCATCGCCCTCTCTGTCAACTTTGGATTCGCATCTCTCATCGTCGCGACCATTACAATGTACCAACCCGACTGGACTGTCACAGCGAACGAGACTCTGTACATCTTCTTTGGGCTTTGTATATTCATTTTTATTCTCTGCGCAGCAGCTGATAAAGCGTTGCCTCTGGTCGATACTGCAGCGGCAATCTGGAGTGTTGTAACCACTGTCGCAATCCTGATTGCTCTCAGTTCTACCGCCAAAGAGGGACATCACTCGGCTTCATATGGTCTCACGCACTACGATACCAGTATCTCGGGCTGGGGTGAATTCTCCTTCTTCATTGGACTCTTGCCTCCTGCGTACGCTCTCTCGGCTATTGGCATGGTCATGTCGATGACTGAAGAGTGTTCAAAGCCAGAGATTGAAGTTCCTCGAGCAATCAGCGTGTGTATCCCAATTGGCGGCGTGTCAATGCTTGCATTTGTTCTTCCCATCTGCTTCACCCTACCACCACTGGAGGATGTTCTTACTGCCCCTTATGGTCAAGCACTTCCCTTCATCATCGATACTGTCACTGGGTCAAAACAACTCAGCTTGGCGCTGTTGATTATGGTCCTAATGGTGACTCTGTTCTGCTCGATCAGTATCACAACAACAGCCTCCCGATGCACCTGGGCTTTGTCAAGAGATCGAATGCTACCCTTTTCTCAAATTTGGTCTCGAACCCTCTTCAACCAGCCTGTCTACGCCTTGGCCCTCGTCACAGTCATCGAGATTTGCCTTGGCTGCGTCAATCTCGGCAGCACAAGTGCCTTCACCGCCTTTGTCTCGGTTGGCGTCATTGCCCTCGCTTGCGCATACCTCATCCCAATTGCAATCAGTCTAGCCTTTGGAAGAACGGAAGTAGCCAAGGCAAAGTGGCACCTGGGGACTATTGGTACAGTGGCGAATGCAGTCTCAGTCTGTTGGATCCTCTTCCAACTGGTCCTCTTTAGTATGCCGTCTGCATTGCCGGTTACAGCCGGGACAATGAACTATGCGTCAGTAGTTTTTGTGGGATTCTTGGTCCTATGTGGAGTTTGGTACTTTGCCTGGGGACAAAGGAGTAAGCGCATGACCCATTTCATGAACTGAGCTAACAGATTAGCCCTTGCAGGACCCAAAGCTGAAGCGGAATTGACGATGTACTAGGGGATCATAGAGGAGACACTATGTAATGATGACTCGATCAACAGTAATAGACTAGCTGTATTTGGAAACTCTTGTGGCCGCGTAGGAATGGCTATCTAATTGACCATAAACTAAAAGATTCTAACCTAGAGACAAGGTGCCAAAAATAAGTAGTCCAAGATTCACTAAACCTGCACTGATCCTGCCTAGATCTTTTCGTCATTCAGGATAGACATCTCAAGTTTTCTTGGCTCCCCTGGCCAATCCATTATCCTTTGCCAAGCTCTTCAAAGTTTCTCATTCATCAATGAAAGGGAATATCCCTTCTCGAATCCACCAAGTCCGCTGCGCCTCGTGCGGATCATCTATCCCCAAGGCGAGGTTATACGCCTCTTCATCCGCTTCAAAGTCATATTCTTCCTTTTGCGGCCCAGGCTTAGAAACTCGTTTGTCTTGGGTCAGCCACATCTTTCGAAGCCGATAAACCTGACTCAGGGTGCTCCATCGTTGATGGCCAAGAAGTTCGTGTCCCCAATTCGACATGATATGAACGGCCGTGATTGTTGGGATATCCCACCAAACGTCGACATCTCCCTTGTGCCTTGAAGTTACGGAGGTTCGATAGTCGACAAGCTTCTCTCGTAGGGAGTTCTGGATCATATTGAAGTATCTGTTTCTTTCTAGGCCTTCATGGTTGTTGAGAAGATCTCCATATGGTCCGATTGATGTTAGAAACAAGGGACTACAAGATTTCTCGGGTGGAAACAGTTGCGGGAGTACATCAACCTCACTGACGGGCTGGTAGGTCCAGAGACACTGGGTGTCATATTTGTGTTGTTTCTTCCCCTTGGCGTAAAAGTCATTCATTGGGCAGATTTCCACCATATGGGAATCTGTCCATTCCACCAGAAAGAGTTCTTCGAGGTGCTTGAAGAGTCGTAATACAGATGATAGGTCGGAGAACTTGTAGTTACCTTCATTGAACCTAGGATGTGCAAGATAAAGGGGCCCTGTGGATTCGTCCAAGGCGACTCTTTTGACCTTTTGCATATCACCAGGGTGGAACTGACTGATATCCCACGCACAGCCACTGAGTACCCGATGCTTGGTGCCCCAATCATCTCCAAGAGAGATGAATAAGACATCGTTATCAAAATTGAACCATGTTCGGGGTCCGTGAGACCGTGTGCGAAACGTGAGCTGATAGCCCCTCTTTATCAAGTCGTCTCGAGATTCACGCCACGTATGCAAGAGAGCAGGAATTGGAGCAGTGCTATACATGGAAACTTTCCTGTAAAATTGCCATGCAAATTCAGGATGCTCGCTTAGCCAATCAAGACTGATTTGAGGGGCGAGTTTTGACACGTTCCAAGGCTGATACGGTGACTTGGTGCTCAAGAATCCATAACGTTCAAGCGTACGCTGTTTCGTCTGAGACGGAATCTGCGAGCGCCAGTTGAATGAAAAGTGCGTGAGAGATTCGTCTAGCAGAAGAGCGTTTGGTGTTGTGCGTATATGCTCTGCAAAGTCGTGATAATCTTGCTCCTCAAACCGCTGGACGTGGACAAAGCGGGGTGGCGTAGCCAAGCTGTAGATCTCTTGGCGGAGTTCCAAGGGCAGTAGTAAGAAGTAATGGAATTCAGTAAGCGCCATAGCAAGGAATATCTTGGCTTTTATCTCTGTGCAGATGGATTGCAATCAAGTTGGGCAAAGTCTTACCGTGCAACTGCCAGCTGCGTAAGCGTGCCTTGATCTGCAGGAATAATATTAGTCCGTAGATTGTCATTGGCCAAGACCTGAAACGATGACAAATAACGAGCTCGTTCAAGGGCATCATTCAACTTTCTACCATCTGTCTAGTACGGGAAGCTCTCCTCTGGAACCTTGTCCAAAACTCCCGATTTCTTCTGCAGTTCGTCCTGTTCGTGCAAATACGGCAACAGTATATCTGCCCAGTGATGTTTACCCTTGTACTTTGAAGCAGCCTCATCCCAATTCTCAATTGCTTCTGCCAAGCGCCCTGGAACATGGGGCTCTTGGGCAATCGTAGTGATTGGCTCAAAGTATGTGCGAACCGTGAAGAGGAGAGCTTTGGATCGGGGAAGTCGTCGGAGTGACTGTCTCTCAGAGCGGAAGTAGAGGTCGTTGATGGTGAGACCCTTGTCATTTGCCGTTTCCCAGGCTGGAAGGTCAGAATGGCTTGCTAGCTGGGCTGATGGACTTACAAGCTACTTCGTTGCTGTCTTGATCGCCCATTCGATGAGACCAATGGAGACCATCGTCGAGTTGAATGAAGAACTACTCGGTTAGACACGCGCTTGCAGTCAAGAGGCGCACTCACATTGTTTCGAATCACTGCCTTGTCTGGCTGCATCGTCTTGAAGAAACGGTTCATAGACTTTTGCAACTTTGTCTGGTAGTGGGGGACCTTGGCTTCAATGTGCAGAGTGTCTAGAGACATTCTGAACTTTTCACTCAATCGCCAGAAGCCGGGAAGACAAACAGCTCCAGCGTCGAGGTGATATTGGCCGTCTATCATGTCAGCTATGTAACATAGTGGATTAGGCAACCTACCATCTTCTTCAACCATGATGACGAGATCGTCTTGGACGAGTTTGGCCGCAGTTGCCATTGCTTCCTTGGGAGTCCCTGATGGTCAGCTGGGCCCCGAAGAGCAGAGTCTCGAATACGTACTAGCTGGGTAGTTGAATGCTTCCTTGGTCAAAGTATTGTGGAGAACCCCGTTGCTGAGTTGAAAGATCTTGGGATATCGAGCAGTCAAATATGCAGTCAGTTCCTCCAGAACCTCAAAACAGGCATCTCGAGTGACAGCGTTGTCAACATATTGGACATGCGCATCAATGTCTTTATCGAGCTCAGAGACTTTCAGATCGTGGTACCAGAGAAAGTTGGAATCCATTTCAATCCAATTGTTCCAGTCAAGCTTTCGAATTCCCATGGTGACGTGATTGGGTCCATGGCGACAAGGCCGGTAAAGCTCAGGTTTCTTAGCATCCAGGTCAAAATCGACAAGAGGCTTGGGTGAAGGGGTCTTCCATTCAACATCCGTTTTGACTGTTTTATTAGTTGAGCTCTACAAGTGCCAGAGGACATACCAGCTGTCTTTCCCTTGCGCATCCATTCGTAGACCACGAAGAGACATACTCCCACGGCCGCAAAGGCAACGAGAACAACTTCGGAACAAAGACCCAAATATTCTAGTGAAGACATGATTGATGTGATGAGAACTGAGATCAGATGTCGTTGAACTTAAATATCTGTGGCGATGATAGCCGTGGCCTAGAAACTTTCCATTTCCGGATTACTTCCCCGACTTGTTATCAGCGTATCAGACTTGATGCAATGTCATTTAAAACTAAACCATTTACGGTAATTCACAACGATTCGAACCTCCCCTCCCGGATGATGTGGTCCGCTGATCTCCAATTGCGGGGTGATATTGGGTTTGTCAATTGTTGGCTACCTCTATACTATTTATGATGTTTTACCAGTCTTGGCTGTCTTTATGACGCCTTCTTTGTGGAGTGCTTCGATGATGTCAAGAATTACAAAGTCACAGCCTTTTGCTGACATGATGTTTACTCCTACAGGAACAGACTCGCTTTGGAGAGTCGAATTGGAGAATGAGCCCAGGTCAAACATGCCCAGTGACACTGCATAGTCTGGGAGACCTGCGGCAGAGGCTAGTCTTCCTGCGTATACGGTCTGAGTGCCGGAGTTGTCGGATTCTGCATTTTGTGCCTCCAATGATTCCTCGCAAGCTTCCTCGGATCCAATGGTTGAGTTACAGTTGACGGTCGTGTTAAGCTGGGTGATCAGAGTCTGCTGGTCGGAACTGGCTTGCAAAAGCTCTCGGATATACGGATTTGAGCCACTAATCTGTTAGTGATGGAAAGAATCGACATGGGGCAACATACTCTTGAGAAACATCAGGCTTGTATAAAGGATAGCTGGCCGATAGATAAACATAGACAGCGTTTGAGCAACTGTTGTTATCAGCTGTCAGAAACTCGCTGGCTACCCATTCCTCGACTCCCTTCTTGGAAGCCAAGTCATCTTGATGGGTTGACTCGGTCATTGTGTTATTGGCGTTTAACCAGCCTTGGCGAATCTCAGGCACCATATGAGGGAATGCACCATCGTGAAGACTCATATACTCTGCAACATAGTCTTTACCAAACTCGTTCCACTGCTCGTAACTTGTAAGATTTGAATAGACATTACCAACGATGTTTGAGAGAGCCAAGTCTCCGAATGCCTTTGGTGTAGAGTTTGTCCAGGCCGAGTCAATTGAAAAGACTGTGCCGTTGGCTGACAAAAGACTTGTAAGTCTGTTTAAAAAGTTTCCCACTGCTTTTGCGGCCTTGGGAGAGTCGTTTTCTAGGTTTAAGAGAAACTGTTCACTACTGCTGTCAAACAGGACTTTGGACGGCAGCCCAGAATACTCTCTGACCGTGCCAGCGTATAGAGATCTGGTAAACTTGGACAAAATGACAGGATCTCTCGCAATGATGCCTGAAGTATCCATAGCCGATGAGAGAGGAAGAGCTCCGGTGAGATTGACAGCATCTTGTGTAGGACGATTGCCATGAACAGCATTCTGTAGTGCAGGGCCACGGATGCTACCGCCTGTATCACTTCCCATACTAGCATGAAGCCAGTCATATGAAGCGACAGATGCAGCAGACCCTCCGGAACTATCACCAGGTGAGTTATAACCGTCTCCACGAGGGTTGAAGGGAAGAAGATAGTCAATGTGCTCTGTGACGTATGGACCAGCAAACGCAAACTCGGACATTTTGTTCTTTCCAACGACAACAGCGCCAGCATCGATGAGCTTCTGTACGCAGAGTGCAGTCTTGGTCTTGACTTTGCTCATTTCGTACAGTGCTCTGTTGCCTCCACTTGTCTTTACACCCTTGAGATCGTAGAGGTCCTTGACAGCGAGGCGAAGGCCAGCCAACGGCTTTTCTTTAGTGGGGGTAAAGTATAATCGAGAGGGGACGGCTATCGTGAGACCCCCAGCGGAGAGGGTAGCGGCGCGTAGGGGATGGTGTGTTCCAGAGGGGTCTTGGTATGTGGACTATTGCTGTCAGCGGAGTTGAATGCACAAGCGGGGAACATACTTGGATGAAGGCTTGGTTGGTGTCGACATGAAGACGATATGCTTGGAAGACATTGCCAGTGTAGCGATGCACAAAGTATGGACCCGCAGGCACCGAGTCTTTGCCTGTGTATACCGCTGAAACGTTGTACTTGGAAGACTTGAAGGTCAATTCTTGATCAGATTTGATGTACAAAGCTGCGACAGTCAGACAAGTCGAGTCGATCGCTCGCAAAACTCTCCTTGGGTAAACTCCTTGGTCCAGACATCATCCTTCTCGTACTCCCCAAGAGCAGAGGCAACACGCTCAGCATTTGCCGTCTGATTCAGCTTGACCACTGTCAAGGGCGTGAACTCGTCAGCATGGTCGGCCGAAGCATTCCACGAATCCAATTTCCATGCTGGGCTTGGAGGAACAAAGTATTCATGGTCGCCAAGCTGTATTTGCCTAGAAACAGAAGAGGCAGATACACCTGCAAGGTAAAAAATACCCAGTACCAGGGTGGAGAACGACATTTTAATAACTGCTGCCCATTAATCTCATCAGCGAAGGGGATGGTTTATATTAATTGCTCGCCAAGGTTGTGCATCTTGGCTTGCAAGCTACCCATGCTGACAGCAAGGTCCTCCGTCCCATCCTCAACCAATTGCAAGGTTAGGATCTTTAGCCCCCAAACTGTCGCAGACCTCGGGGCTAAGCTGACGATCTTTTGGTGACGTGTAGCGTGGTCAAACCCCACAGCCATGCCTTGAAACCAGATGACATTATCCTGTTTCGGGGCTATTCCAAAATCGTCCATGTTGAGATCAGCCCTACGACCGGACAGCTGATGGTCCGGGGATGAATGTTGAATTGCCGGCTTGAGAAGGTTCGTGCGAGCTGAACTTTGCTAGGCGGATTGATAGCGATAATCTTGATAATCAGGATCATATACAGCGTCAAATTACTTGAATTGCCTTTTCCATCCTCTACGGTTGTAGATCCTCCTATTCTACAGAACGTTACAATTGGTCGATTCCACAAAAGCTTATCCACGTTAAAGGTCTCGGCAAAGTATGACCCGAGTTTCGGATGAATCAAAAACGTCGGCAGTTTCACTTGGCAGCAGACAAAAGTAAAAGGTTAATTCGACCGGCCGATATTAAACTTGTTAAGTTAGAGTTCCCGTTAGCGTTTAATAAGCGTAACATTCTTGTTGATCGTCTATCTGCTATGATACGCCACCATTAAGCGCCGCCGTAATACCGACATCCCGTTTGAACGCCTCGAGCCAATCCTTATTCTCTGCGATGGTTTGATTAAATGGGTCGTCACTAAATTGTTAGCTGTGTTAAAATTTGTAGATGAGACATACTCATTGTAGCTGATCCATCGGGCATAATGTTGAATCTCTTCATCTGAGGGAACACGACTCGCGGGATTATGAGGGGACATTATCGCAGATACCCATCGTCGTAGTTCCTGTGTGAACCATCGCCAGTAATTATGATCATTCAGAAAAGCTGTGCTTGTTTTGAGAACAAGACCTCGTGCTGCGAGGAGATGGGGATCTGGCCGAAGTGGCGTATTCCAAGCCTCGGGGTTTTCCGTCGTCGTGGAATGTCGTTGTCGGAATGCGGCTAGCCAGTAATCATCATCTGCTGCAGTATGATTCAGATTAGAATCTGAGCCATGGATGATAACGCGCGCTTGTCGGCGAAGGTCGTCGTCGGTCGGTTCAATACCAATGACACGTTGCAAATCGAGATAAGCCCCAAGTTCTTGTTCAAGACGCGTATAGTCTTGAATCATGGCATTCAAGTTCAATCCCTCTGATAAACCAATCAACTCAATACCTGTACGTTGGCGAAACGGGAGCAACCAATCTCCAGGTAAATGGATAATTTTAATAAGCCAATTGGCGATAAAATCAGATGGTGTTGCTGAGACTTCCTCCAATCGACCGACAATCCTACAGCATTCTTCTCGCAGCTCATCATCTCTAATACTCAGCCCCAAGAGTTGTTTCGCTTGTACAAACTCTTGCAGCTGAGTCTCAAAAGGACATCCTTCGAAGATGTTGTTCTTTCCACTAATTTCCAACGAAGAAAGTCGACTCTCGGCGTTTGATCGCATGGGTCCGAATTGAGCTTGTTGGGAGATTCCAACGTTTGAAAAGACGAGGTCACGAAGCCAGGATGGGCAGACTAAATCGCCGTGAGACAACGGTTCAGAAGCAAATAGGATTCGACATGCTTCAAGTTGCATTTCGTCGCCGGTCGGCATGCGCGCATGTTTGTAAAAGTGATTCTGCATGAAATACGCAAGCTCCAATTTAAGTAACTCGTAAGCTGTTCGGGGCGTTTCAACGAGGGCACGGCTCCCTTCGAAAGGGAAAGGACTATTTCGTTCAGTTTCGATAAAGTCTAATACGTCAGTAACATCGCAGCCACTCTTCGGAATCAACTCACAAGGAGGAATCGAGTTCTCAACAAGTTCAAGAATATGCGGTTCAAATCCCCAATCACCCTTCCAATCAGCCATAGTCTTGCCCGTCTTGAAATGATCTGCTAGATGATGTACACGATCGATCCACGTTTCCATAACGAGATTGCAGAAACCGCATCGAGAGTGGATTGCAGGCGGAGGAGCTTTCCACTGTCTCATGGGCCACTCGGCGAATTTAGCGTTGTGGACCAGTTTGAGATGTTGATTGAGATGGTCTTTTCGATTAAACGTGCGTTCTTGAACCGGGCGATTCTTGCAGGCTGAGTAATTGTGTGTTTCGATGTGCGCATCATCAGGATCGACGTGTCCGCAGAAAACGCAGCGAATTTCGGCATCATCGGCTTTCTGTCCACGAGGTCCCTCTGGACTGCATACCCATCGTTCAAGCGGAAGATGTAACGAATTCTCATGTCGCTGCCAATCGTGTTTTGCTCGGAATGTCTCGGTACAGAATGTGCATTGGAATGCTTTTCGTGGAGCAGCCAGTGATCTTCGTTCTTCTTTATATGCACGTCTTCTGCGACGAGAACTTCCCCGACTGAAGAGCTCATTCAGACCAAAGGATGAGCGACTGGTGTGTGAATTGACTGAGCTGATTGAGCTGGATCGCGATGTGCCGACACTCCTAACTGATGGAGTTCGAGAAAGTCTTGTATATGGACTCGTAGAACCTACCCTATTAGTCTAGTCCACAATTGCATGGCAAAACTCACCTGACTGAGGCCGCACTGAAGCTACAGCTCTTGCAATCGCAGTAACAGCAGCGGGTTCATCTTCAGGCGGTGAATCAACCCATCTCTGCAAGGGATCCATATCAGAAGTATTCCTCACAGCAGGCGTCCCAGGTCTAGGCGGTATGTCCATCGCTCTCGTATCACCATGTCTAGGAGAAGAGGCACTCGATGGAATCTTTCCTCGTCGTCTAGCATTGGCCAACCAATTAGATATTTGTGTCTTTGTAAGCCCAGTCTCCTCTTGAAGCATTCGTCGTTCAGGTTCTCGAGGATACGGATGATTCTGATGCGTCGCAAGCCAATTCTTCAATATCCTCACCGACTCCCTCGTGAATCTCCCACCAACCTTTGCAGGCGGCGTTGGTGTCGCTTGTTGAGTGTATCCATGTAGCGACAGAGGATCAAGTGCATTGACAGGGGGAGTGAAGGTATTTTGCGGCGCAGGATGAGTTGGAGCAAGATTTGCCATTCCATTTGATAGGTCTGTTGGAGGGGCTGAATCGGACATGTAGGGGGTTAAATCATCGCTGATGAAGCCGTCCAATAGATCAACGTCTGTGAAGAGATTGGGGTTGTTGAAATTCATGGCGAGTGGTGACAGTAGGGGTCAATGCATGCAAGTCACTGTAAAGGTGAAGAAGAGAGGTATGATCCTTCAGTAAAGGTTATCAAGTGGCGGCATTGTCTGGTGGTTTCTGATTGGTTGGTGGAAGGGAAACCTTGTCATCACGCCCTATTGATGGGGCGTCATGTGACGGGGAACTGCACTAATGAATATTCTGGATATGACTATGGATGTCTATTTGCTTGATGAAATGTTTCGTGAAGTTGAGATAACATGACGGGGATAGGTCTCTGGTTGATGTAGATATCGTCAAATTGTTTGAGGACGTCAGGGTATGGTTTGAGGTAGTCTCTGGCCTGCCAAAGGTATTTCTCTGCTTTGGATGGATTACTGGTATTTTGAAGCATTCGGGTGATTAATTCTTCATGTTTCCTTCGCTCGTCTTCCGTGAGGTTTTCCTGAAAATGTTAGTGGGTTCAATAGATGATCAACAAACGCACCTTGATGTCAAACATGAGATTCATGGTTGGTTCAATGACGACTGCTTTAAGGTCCACATCAGGGTGCTCTTTTTGGAGATCCTTGGTTTGCGCTTCAAAGTCTGAGATTGACTGCTCTCTTGTCTTTTCGTACAACTTCTTTGAGCTCATTTTGACGTCTGTTTTCATGTGTTGGTGAGGAAAATGAGATTCGTGATGAAAAGATTGGCGTATGACCCCTCCGACACGTCAATCATGCAGGGGAGTGTCGATCACCCCAGATAATTGCATAATAGCATCAATTGCACTGACGGGGATATGTTCTCAAGACATGATTGGAGCATGAAGCAATTGAACATGACCGGTCATCGAGGATAGCAAAGATGGCTGTTGCCGACATAAGAGTCAAGGTATCTCTTGTAACCCAGAGCAATCTGATGACGTAGCTCGACTATTTACTCAGAGCCCCCAATAACAATCCCTGCAACTCTTGAAGGCTCTGCCGACTCGTCTTCTGACTCGCCATAACATAAAAGACATTACCCAACACTCTACTATGAGCATTCCAAGACCCAGTTCCCTCTCTCAAATGAGTCTGAAGCTTCTTGGCAGCCAAACTCTTGTATCCAACACCATCATCATCCCGCAAACTAATCGCCAAAACACTTCCAAGAGCCCAAACACCCAGAACCTGCTGGTTATGCGAGACATTGTTAACAAAATCCCGAGACCAAACAGACCAGGCTTGAGTATCCTTCTCCCAATCACTCTCCGCCCATTCCCATTCTCCCCTCTTCTCCATATCCTGCATCTCCCTCACAGACTCAACAGCAACCTGACATCCAACAGCATGAGCCGTATAGCTATGTCCATGCAACAAAGCATCACTCTTATCATCACTAACAAACGCATCAAAAATACTCTCAGATGCCATCGTCGTGCAGAGCGGTACAAGCCCTCCCGTAAGTAGTTTAGCGTTGACTGAGATATCGGCATCGGTGCCGAGGAATGACGCCGCTGTAAACCGACCGAGGCGGTATAGCCCGGTAAAAACTTCGTCGAAAATTACGGGGAGTCCAGACCATGAGAGTGGGTCTTGTGGGCTGGATCCATCGCCGAAGAGGTGAGGGGATCGACGGACGACATCCACTAGAGCTCTCTGGAAGAGGGGATCACTGGATTGTTAGAGAAGCACCGAATATGATGGGAGACTTACACAAAGATCATGCCTCCTGCGCCGAGAATGATCGGCTCCATCATTAGAGCACCGAATTTTCGACCAGATGCTTGGAGTTTCTCAAGAACGCCCTCGATGTATTGTTCATACTTTCGGTACTGCTCGGTATTGAGCCGGGACTCAAGATCAAAAACCTCCGAGATGGATTTGAGAGGAGAATCTTGTCCCAGATCATCCCCAAGACCATCAGGAACCTGAACAACCCATTTTCCTTTGACGCATTGAATGGTAGGATAGTCAAACCAGTACCCCTTACCTTCATACCATTCAATCTTTTCATTGTAGACACAAGGCTCAGCGCAATCCATAGCACCAATCGTATCCCCATGATAACTCCCCTTGAGTCCAAGAACATGAACATTATCATTAGGTCCCCAACCATATCGAAGCCTCGCTGCACGAAGCGCCATCTTGACAGCGACTTCACACCCAGTACTCCCATTATCAGAGTAGAAAACACGTGAAAATCGTGGATTGTTCGCCCCTCTGAGGAGCATCTCCGCAAGCGCTAATGCAGGCTCGTGGATTGCCTCGGCAAACATAACGTGTCCGTATCGACCGGCTGCGTATGCTGCTGCGAGGGTGAGGCGGGAGTTGGCGTGGCCTAGACCTTGGGACCACCATGATGCTGAGCCGTCAAAGGCGGGTTGGAGAAGATTGGGGGTGTTTTTGTTGAGGACTTGGAAGTAATCGCCGTGGGCTGAGTCAATGGCTGAGATTGTGTTTTCTGTGACGAGCTTTTGCTGGGTGAAGGGGTACCAGATTGATTTGCTTGCTTTTTGGGTCATTGATTCGAGACGGGAGATTCGTTCTTTTCCTCGTTTGTCGAGAGCTTCGAGGACGTGGTCAACGTTGCTGTTTGAGGCGTAGTACTCTTTCATTTGCTCCATGTCTTGTTGCTCATTGTCGAGTCGAGAAGGCGGTTCAGGAACTGTGTCGACTGAAATGCCGCCCAGCTTTCCAAAGTAATCTCGAAGGTATTGGTAGTTTTCGTATTTCATATCCTGGAACAGAAGAATTGACTCAATGTCGTGACCGCGCATTCTTAAAGACTCGTATGCTGAAATGGTCTGTGAGATGCCACCAAGCTTTGAATCGCCCACGAGAATGACGGGCGCACGCAATGGAGCGTAGAGATCAGCTTGCGGCGTTCCAGATGGACCGGGCGAGTGAACGCCGCCAGCAGTCTCTAGGAACAGCCATCCAGGGCCATCAGATGCGTATCGAGATGCGGTGTCGTAGATCTTGGTGAGAACATCTTGATCGGATGGAATTGGCTATCTTGTAAGCTTCATTCATCAACCAATTGACTTCATACCTTGCCAGATGCTTTCGCAGCAATATGAGGACTGCAGGGAATGTCGTATTGGAAGAGCGTCTCATGGTTCGTTGATGGAGCATATCGCTGAATATGACTGATTCGTTAGACAATTTCTACCGGAATCATCGCACCTCTACTTCAATTAGCTCAATTCCCTCAATTCCCTCAATTTCCCTCAAACTTACACCATCCATCAGCCTCATTCGCAGCCCCAGTAGAAACCGGCTTCAGAAACCACGTCTTATCACCCCGCTTGACCGCAGAATTACACAAAATCGTACTGAAAATCGTCTTTCCCACATCAGTATTCGCACCATAAACCTGATGCGCTCGAAGCGATCTCCAGAGAAGAGCCGGAACCGGTGCCATTTTGAGAATTGGTGAAGGACAAAAGGGTTGAGGTGGAATGCCGCGGTTTATAATCGGGGGTCTAGATCGGCGCGGCAAACAACTCCGGGCGGGGCTGGGCTCAACACGTACTAAACCCAACAAATTCCGCGTAATTTACCAATTGAATTGACTTGAGTTCTCTTTAACTTTGCAGTAACAATGTCGAAACTGGAGGAGCAGTTGAAAGCGCGATTATTGGATCGTGAGAAACGATCGCAATTACGGCGATTGACGACTTTTCCTGCTGGGAACGTCGATTTTTCTTCGAATGCATATTTGTCTCTCTCGTCGGTTCCTGAAATTCGAAGCGCTTATCACTCCCTTGTTGAGAATCATGCAGCACCGCCTCCGTTGTTAGGGTCCGGTGGTTCACGGCTGTTGGACGGCAATTCAACCCTCGCGGAAAATCTGGAGAGAGACATTGCGGCGTTTCATAACGCAGATGCTGGATTGTTGTTTAATTCGGGGTTTGATGCGAATGTTGGTCTTGTGAGCTGTTTGCCGCAGCCGGGGGATGTTGTTGTTTATGATGAACTTATTCATGCGAGTGCTCACGATGGGATGAGGCTGAGTCGGGCGGGACGAAAGGTCTCGTTTAAGCATAATTGTGTGCATGGGGAGGGTGGACTTGATGATGTTTTGAGTGGAATTGGGGGCAAGAAATCTGTGTTTATTCTTGTCGAGGGTGTTTACAGCATGGATGGCGATGTTGCTCCCCTCAAAGAGATTGTCGAATGCGTCAAAACTCGACTCCCAAGCAACTGCTACATTATCGTCGATGAAGCACATTCTACCGGCATTTTCGGACATCAAGGACGAGGTCTCGTATGCGAATTGGGTTTGGAGAAGGAAATATTCGTGCGCCTGCACACATTTGGCAAAGCAATGAGTTCTTTTGGAGGTGAGTAAAACCGCTCACTCAAAACGAAGCTAACAATGCAGCTATTGTTTTGTGCTCACCCACCACGAGGGAGTATCTCATAAACTACGCACGAACTCTCATTTACACGACTGCAATGCCTTTCTCATGTCTTGCGAGTATTGGCATCTCTTACCAGTATTTGCAGAGTGGAAGGGCTGATGCGAGGTTGAAGCATCTCTGGAGTCTGGTAAGCTATACGCACAAGCTGCTGGCGGAAGCTTGCTCTCTCAGCCAATCAATTCGCGCCGAGGCAGCGCCTAAATCACCAATTATTCCTGTTTTTACCTCACAGCCACGCAGTCTAGCTCAATTTTGCCAAGAACGAGGGTTCACGGTACGTCCGATTGTGGCGCCGACAGTACCAAAGGGCAGTGAAAGAGTTCGGATATGTGTGCATGCAGGGAACACCATTGCACAAGCGGAGGGATTGGTTAAGACGATCAAGCTCTGGGTGCAGGCTCATGAGGGGGGGTCTGCTAAACTATAGACGACACTTATAGAGATGGTTACTTGTAAAGATAGTACGGTATAGACAGGAATTCCACTAGCAATTTGAGGCGTCTTCATTCTTGCTAACGCTTGATAAGCCTTCAGCTAGAAATAGTTCCTTGAGCTCGTCATCTACGTGTAATACAATGACTAGTTAGGCGTTTCGGCGAACCTTAAGCCCATCCATACTATCTTGGGTCCAAAACTAGTGACTTACGAGAGGCTATTTAAACTCGACTTGTTCCCCCAGTCTCCCTTGAAATCCTCGACGCTGTTCAATCAGGGGTGACCCACCATACTTATGGTGCGATGAGAAGTTGTGTTTTATCACTATGGTCACTTGGCTTCATGAAACATTTCGAACCGACGAATACATCGACATCCAGATTCACTTGAACGAAACGACGACTCAATGTTGACTGAAACGTACAATCAATAAGCTCAATTCAGTCACTGCCCGCGAGCATGGCCGACATCTACAGCGCTCCATTTCCATCCCGAAACACTTCATCGTGCCATGGCTTCTCCGCTTCCGCCTCATCCATCTTTGCGCGACAAACATACCCGAACTCACGATTGACGATGAACGTTCTGGGCTTCTTTTGAGTGACATTCGACCGCGACTCCCAGTACACCAATGGCAGTAGAGTAGAAGTCGATGTACATGGGCATGTCTCCCCAGTCTGCAGGATCCTGAAGGATGTGCTGGTTCAGTGGGTTTGTGGAAGATTGGATATCTTCTGGTATACCAGAAGATTGGATACCATCCAGTCTTGGCTCGATGCCGAGAGACACTGACTTTTCAGCAATACCAGTCTAGTTATTCAGCGCGATGATCCCACCATCTTGTTCCTCAAACACAGTCGGGATGAACAGATTCTGCGTATAGTCCAGTCCGACATGATACTCGAAGTCGCTATGCATAACGTCGAAGCTCTTGTCTTTTCGAGAAACAGTATTCTTGCGAAGCCAACGACGCCAGATTTCCTGTTCAGCAAAGATCTCGCCGAATATCCCCTGATCGCTGTACAAGTCCTTTCCATTCCGGGAAGGCTTCTGTAGAGTATTCATTTCGGTGTGAACAGAAAGCAAAACAAATGCTGCAAAGAATCTAAGAGAAATCTCTCATATATAATAACCACCACATCTTTTTGATCTTGCCACAGCAGGAACAAATCTCCGCATACCTTGGCGAACTGATACAGTGACGGTTTGCTACTTAACATCAGCACACTACAGCAGATAATGGCAATAGAAATTATAAAATGTTCGCCGTCCAATTAGATTCTGCTAGTGCCATGATGCTTTCTTAGCTATGCCAAACGTCCCGAACGAGCCGCTTAAATGGTAGAGGTTACCCCATCGCACACGTAGCATCCCGGTTCGAGGGGCCTAGCGTCTTGGTATCAAAAGCGTAGAATGAGTTATTATAGGAATTCGCCTACTCCGTAAATGAAACCGGTTAAACAACCCTTGCGTTTCGTCTTCCACTGCCTTCGGGCCGGTATGCCTCGTGATCAATTCCATGTGTACCCCATTTACTCCACCATCGATTTCCGTAGGATCTTCCCTTGCTATGACTCCAATGGTTGTTTGGTGTTTTTCGGACCTTTTTTCGTCCATGAGTGCCTGTTCTATAATTAGTATTGCTAATAACCAGGATAGAGTAGGTACATCTTCCGTTGTTTCTCTTTGTTCGAGTAGTGAACTGATTACACTCCGCACAGTACTTTCGATCACCCATCCAACCCCGCAATCTCATGAACAAAGGACATGAAATGCATGCGCAATGCTTCTTGCAGTACGAAACATTGCAGACTGGGTGATCTGTTGGGTACATTCGACATCTGTAGCAGATTTTGCAGCCTCTGTATTCATGGCGTCTGAAGCGATGACCGGTTGGGAAGTAGATGACTTCTTGTTCTCTTGCGCCGCCGCAGTCTGAGCGGCGGGGAATGTTGTGATAAGGATCGCGGCATTCTGAAGGGACGTCGGGTGTTGGACCAAGTTGATCAACCCAGGTGAGATTAGGTTTGCTGGGGATGAGTGGTGTTACGAGATTTCGCATATCAGGACCGGTTAATGAGAGGCAGGTTAGATCGTTTCTGGAGCAGAGGTTCAGGATCTCAAGTTTGAGCTCTGGGGGGAACTTGTGAAAGAGGGTGAAGGGTTCTGGAGATGTAGCTGACATGATGTCAGATGTAGCGTGCGCGGGCTGGAGAAAAAAAGGGTCAAATTTGGCTGGTATTGGTATCTAAATGTGATTAAATGGAGACAAGATAAGATATTTGAGTCTTGCTCTTTGTGCTACGACTCCAATCCTGATTGTCTCACGGCCATCTTAGGCAGCCTCAAGACAGTCACGTGCCTCCCGTCAGCCTTGAAATGTGGGGATTCTGCCTGATTTGCCAGCCTGGTGATTTGCTGACATGGATTAAGCTTGTACTGTATCCTACTACCTGAGCATTGTGTCTGAGCTCCGTGAGGCTTTAATAAGAGGAAATATGGTACGAATAGATAAGTGATCATCTATTCAGTTGGAAGGAATGAGAGTGATGTACCCCCAGACGGTAGAATACGATAACCCCGTCTATTCATACAGTAAAAGATTTACCCAACTCCCTTTGTCTCATTTCTTTAACAGCAACCATCTAGTCCTGCTTCGCTTTATTTATAAATCAAATGATAAGAAAAGACACAGAATCATCAACCTATAATTAAGTGCAATAAGTCTGTCAACTCTTTAAAGAAAACAGATCTATATCAAATTGTGAGATGAAAGCAATTTAACCCTCAAGATTACAATTTGACACACCAACGCCGCCATGCAACCCAAATCACCCTGCTCACCCCTAGTAAAACCCATAAAATGGGACAATTTCATCATCCCACATATCTTCCTCCTCATCCTCATACTGAGGCTCTTCTGCATCCTTAATCATAAAGTTCAAAACATCAAATCCCTTCATTCTCGTCCAGGGATGACCAGGCCTCTCCAAGGTTGGTCCACCTTTCAATTCCTGCAACATATCATTTGCTAGGAATCGGAATTTGGACAGACTCCGATCAAAGTCTGGTTCACGTTGCGTCCAATCCAGGGGGCCAACCTCATGGCCCAGTGAGGGGTTCGGCTCAAGTTTGGCCGCGAGAGAAACGTCCTCAGGTGTGAGGATTTTGCTGAGGGCAGTGTGTTGGACACCAAGGATCTGGACAGCTACAGCTCGTGTCCACTGCTGCAAGAGCTGCTTTGCCATGCGTCGGAAAGTCTCTAGGTCATTGACGAGATCACGCTCGTTCTCTAACCAGGTTTTTGGCCACTCTCGTTCATTCTCGAACAAGGTGCAACGAGGCTCGAGAAATCTAGCGAGGTTGATCTCGTAGTGGGTGAACCATCTTCGGGGGACGCGTTTGTATCGTCGGACAAAGTCGTAGAATCGTTGAATGTCGCAAGCCATGACGCGAGTGTTGTGCTCTTGCTCGGGGTTCATGTTTGCTTGGGTTTTTGGGGTTTGTGATTGCTTTGTCTGCTTAGAGTTGGAAGCCACGAGACTAGTCTGTTCCTGAGACATTTGTTTATTGAGAGTAGTAGTTTGCGACTGATTGTCTGGGTGTTACAAGCTAGTGGACGAAACTCTTGTGCTTGTTCTGAAGACGTCGTAGAGAGGAGGTGTGCCAGGCGTATTTGCTGGAGGTTGTAGTGTGTAATAGGTGATAGTAGATGCAAGACGAATATCTTTGTGCTTGTCGATCGAAGGATGAGAGGAGATAGAAGGTTCTTCAGTTGATTATTGTATCTCGATGCGATATCGTAAGTCTTGATGATCAATCAGTCGATGTAGGTCTATGATCTTGATCTGTGCTGGTATGACTGAGGTCCAAGGCAAGGTGTAGACTGAAGATGTCAATTGTAAAGTATAGAGTGTAGAGAATGAAGAGGGAGGGGTAAGAGTGAAGAGTGCAGAATATAGGGTGTCTGGAGAAATGTTTAGAGGAAAGAAATAATTCCAGCTGAAAATGGGAGACGCGCTCTATTTATAGGTAGGAATTGTGCCCTTAGAAAGTCGGGCCAACATCTTTAACTTTTTGTTCACAGTGGCAGGTCATTCGTGAGTTTCAGTAAGTGGCTCAGTGACATGAGGCAGAAGCGTGCAGTGTTCAGCAGATACATGTCCAAGGTAGTTAGTTGTTCTGTTGATACCTTTTACTGGTTCGTTCAGAAAGTCCAAGTGCCGTGTGAGAACAGAACTAGCTTTCCACTCTATGTTATGATCGAGTTCATCGCTAGGCACTTGACTTGAGGGTTGATAAGCTTTTAGCTTCACAATTTCAGCAAATCAGACTGAATATCGTCACGACTCACGAAATAGGCCGCGGAATTAAGGAAGCCAAATAAGGATAATGCATAAACTCTTAATTATGAGGGTACAGTGGAATTCATCACCTCACGAGCAGCTTATAAGGTTTGACAACTGGATACGAAACCCTTTTCATCCTTTGATTTCCGCGCACCAATGAAAGCCATCACCTTTCATCTCATAAATTACAGTTAAACTGTTTCACGCCTTGGCTGCCACGTGCTGCTCTAGGGGATCACAAACTCTCATCAAAGTTTACGCTCTTTGAGTAGGAGAGCAGTGATGAGTGTTATCCCGGAGAAGAGTATGGAAAGACCTGATTCGTTAGTCAACTCCTGACAAGGGGACACGTACTTACCGTGACCATACTCGATACCCTTGATATAACCTTCGATCAGTACCTTTCTGACAGGCTCCGAAGCTTCATCGATGTAGGAGACACTCTCTGCAGCTTTTCGAATGACCTGAAAACTTAGCAGACGTCATGAAAGTGGAGAATGACTAACCTCGTCGATGACATGTTGAGACTTTCCGAGATCGCTGAGGTTCTGCTGGATGTCATGTCTGAGGAGGCCCTGAATGGCTGCACTTGTGCCAGCCATGCCAACAACTGAACCTAGAGTCACGGAGAGGAAGATGCCCGAAGAAGCTGCCGCCTTGTCTTTGGGGTCGATGGAAGCCTGTAGAGCGATGAAGGCGGCACTTTGGGCGATACCCATTCCCAGGCCCCTGAAAGATTAGCATGAGAAGTCAAAACCAGGACAACACGTACCCTGGGAACACGTAAAGTGACTCCAGCCAATTGGTCTGTCCATGCCAGCGTAGCAGCATCAGAGTGTAACTCGTGATTGATGAAACGGCCGAGAAGATGATGAGTGCCTTGTACCGGCCAGTTCTCCTGATGATCAAGCCTGTCGCTATTCCTCCAACTGTGTTTCCAATGACTGCGGGGAATAGATGAGCGCCAGCGACAGTGCTAGACGCACGCTGAGTCACCTGGAAGTAGATAGGGACGGTATACATCATCTGATCTGTTAGCATCTGGGGTTCACGGTGGAGGGTGACATACTCCAAGCTGTGCAGTTGCTTGACCAAACGCAATGAGATACGTCTTTGTAACATCGCCGCTTCTGAGTAAGCGAAGAGGGAATATCGGTTCCTTGGCCCAGCGTGACTCGACGAGCACGAAAGCAACTGAGAGAATCACCCCGGCGACAGCGAGACTTGGCACGAGGGGATGGTTCCATGGAATCTTCTGGCCACCAATTTCCAGAGGGACCATGAAAGCGAGAACAGAACCGCCCAATAAGAGAGCTCCAAGTGCGTCGATCCTCTTGATGCGCTCGAGTGTTGCGCCCTCAGTTTGTGTTGTAGAGGGGAGAAGGATGGCGGCGATGATCATGGACACAGCGAATATCGGGGATTGTCCGAGGAATGACCTACTTTGTCAGTATAAGCTCATGAATGAGCGACAGACTCACCATCTCCAGCCGATTGTATCAGCGAGAAAGCCTCCAAGGGGACCACCGATGCTACGACCGACAGTGGCGATGACATTCATGTAGCTTTGCCATGAGGCCACTTCTCGGAGAGGTGCGAGTTCTAATGGTCAGCTTGGAATGGAGTATCTGGAGGGAACGTACCAGTGATGATGACTGATGCCATTGTAGTCATGCCGGCACCTCCAGAGCCAGAGATGACGCGACCTAGGATGACTTGCCACATTGACTGGCCGGCGCCTCTGAATTTGTTAGAAACAGGTTACACCGATGGGCATAGGCTTACACAAGGGCGCTGAAATTGTTAGCTAGAGACTCAAGTAGAGATCAGGGTGTCGGATGTAGTCCGGACTCACCAACCGAGAGCAAACAGTCCATAACAGAAGATCAATATTGTCTTGCGCCCAAAGATATCACTCAATTTTCCGTACTGCTCAATTAGCTCAACTCTTCCCAGGGGCCAATTCACATACAACCGTCTGCGATGCCGCGCTGGCCAACATGAAGCTGATAAACAGCCAACTGGAGTCCTGAAGTTTGCCAAACTCGGATGCGATCACGGGATGAGTTGCCAGTACCAAAGAGCCATCGGCATTGGAAGTAAAGATACCTAAACTGTTAGCTTGGGATCGCAATGCCTGGAAGACTCACCAATCAGCAACGCGACAACTACTCTCGCGATAAATGCATGGCTATATGTCTTGGGCTCGTCGGGGCTGTTTCTCTCGACATCCGAAACCTCGGGAGGTATCTCCGGCAGCAAAGGAGTCGTCTCTGTCGCGTTCATACGGGTTATTTTGACACGCTTGACTTGAGATAATGATATTGAAAGATTTACTTTTGTTCATCTATTTAAATCTCCGATATCGTTGTTATCGTAGGCGTGATTTCGGATCAAAGCACATCATCGCTGATCCACTCAGCCGCGGAACTAGACTGTGAGGCATATAGATACGGGAAGTGGGCAATGACATATAAAACCCCGAGACCGACATCTCTGAAACTATTTTTTGTATTCCTATTGTTCTTGCTTCAAACTTCAGAGCTGCTCCATTGGAAGCTGTCGTGACAAGACATTGGTACCCGGCCAGGTCGAGGCTCTTTTTGGATGATGTCAAATGAACCCTGCCAGCAGATCATTTCTTCCGTTTCTCTTTGTCTTGCCCGATTCAACACTAGCTAGTTCATACATCAGGACCAACGGCCAAGTCTCACTATCCCCAATTCGCAAATCATCAACTTTCACTTTAGGACTTTCGCTTTAACTGGGCCCTACCAATCCTGACTCATCAATCAAGACTACAATGTGGATCCGCCCTTTCTGGACATGTCCGAGACTTCGCCGTAAACTCATCGTAGCCCCATGACCTCCAAATTCCATCAACATCCCAGCATGGCACAGCAAGCAGATCCAACCAGTGATCTTTTTATCGACTTTGCAGACTTTCAAAATGTTGCAGAGTCTGAAACAATCTCCCCTGGCATTCTTCAGACATCAACGGCCCCGCCAAAAATCGGTAATCGCTTTTCTTCCGAGTCTGTCAAGATTTTGAGGAATTGGTTCGCCGCGCATGAAAGGCATCCGTATCCTACCATTCAAGATGTCCAGGATCTTCAAGAACAGACGAGTCTGAATCGACAGCAGGTTACGAATTGGTTCGCGAATGCCAGACGAAGAGCAAAGGTTCATTCATCTCGACCGACTTCGCCAATGTTTCGGAATGATGATTCGGGGAATTCTTCAGGTCATCATACGCCAATTGATACGCCGCGTCGACGTGCAACCCCTGCGCCATTCGAACACATGAATCCGTTGCAGCGATGGGCGAATTCACCACCGGAACACGAAGCTGCGACTGTTGATGATATCTCTAGAGCTGTTGCTGCTTTCTCAACGCGACAGGGGAGATCTCGAAGTCATGGATCATCAATCAGCAGCAGAGGAACGTCAGTGTCAAGTCATGATTCTGGGTCTTACAGCTCTGCTCATTCAAGGCAATCGTCGACGTCATTTGACATTTTCAAACGGCACAGTCGAAGAAGACGAACAAAGATGAGAAAGGAAGTGAGAACGAATCTCCTCCAAGCGCAGAATACATATCAGTGCACTTTCTGCACGGAAACGTTCAAGACAAAGTACGATTGGCAGCGTCATGAAAAGTCTCTTCATTTGTCGCTGGAAAACTGGGTTTGTTCACCAAGAGGACCTACAGCGATACATCCAGAAGAGGGGCTTCTTTGTGTCTTTTGCGGCGTCAAGAACCCCGACAAAACACATCTTGATGGACATAATCAGAGTGCCTGCATCGAAAGGCCGATTGAAGAACGAACATATCATCGAAAAGATCATTTGCAGCAGCATTTGAGACTAGTCCACATGTCAAAATTCCTCAAGTGGCCGATGGATGATTGGAAAGTCATGACGCAGGAGGTTAAATCGAGATGTGGATTCTGTGGTATCAATCTGACGACTTGGGCCAGTAGGGTTGATCATTTGGCGGATCATTTTAAAGCTGGGAGTACGATGGAGCATTGGAAGGGTGATTGGGGGTTTGAGGGGAAGGTCATTGAGAGGATTGACAATGCCATGCCTCCTTGTAAGTGCACAAGACAGATCAGCAGGTGCTTGCTGACACTGACTAGATCTCATTCATCATGAACGAAACTCTCCTCTTCCGTTTGCAGCTACAAAAGGTCCAGCAGACACACCAACAAGTGCATACGAACTCATCAAGCTTGAATTGGAGTATTACATGAGAAATCGTCATCAACATATAATGCCACCGGATCCTGAACTTCACTTTGAAGCATGTTCGGTGATCCTCGGCGCAGAAATATCTTCCCCAAACCCAGCATCGCTATCTCCATCGTGGTTATGGGATATCTTCATGTCAGCTGCTGAAATCGCCAACCAAGCTAGACTTCGACCAACGAAACAATTAGCAGAGGGACGATTGAGTCAGTTGAAGATCAATGGGAAGGGAAATATCTTTGAGAATTGTGAACTGGAGGCGGCGCTGCAACAGTACATGACTGCTCATACTTCCATGGGACATTTTCCAACGGATTCGGAGCTACAGCAAGAAGCGTGCAATGTCTTGAATCGAACGGAAACGTCATCACCGAATCCTTCGAGGAGGTTTTTGGACTTTTTGATGAGGCTTGTCTGGAGTTCAACGCTTTGGTTGGCGCCGTTTCGACAGAGAGCTGAAACCCTTGTGGCTTTGGCGAATGAGTCTGTCAATGATTCGTATTTTCTATGGGGTCAGACAGATACCGCTGTGCCGTTGGATGCTTCAATGGAGCTGGATATGTTGCAGCCTTGGGTCGAGAATCGATCTCTGTCTCCAGAAGGAGTACCGGAAATACCAGCGATTTCAATGCACAGCACGCCAGAATCAAGGGCACTGATACGAGATAAAGTACGGACAGCAACACCATTCTTTATCAACGATAATAATAGCTATCGTCGATTGAAGCGGGAGTTATCGCGGTTCGTCATGACGACAATGTCTCCCAACAATCCAAACCGTCATATCCCAAGCGACGACGAATTAAAGTATCAAGCACGATGGATATTATACGATGAGTAAGTTCCCCGATAAGTAAAGTTCATTGACTAACAGAATAGCGACGATCCTTGGAACCAAACACCCGTCGACAACGCACAGTGGTTACAAGAGTTTAAACGAGACGTTGGACTTCCTACTTAGAAATAGGACAAGCACCCAGCTTTCGAGCAACAGGCTCGCTTTCAATAGAAATGTCAAAGTCAAAAATGTCCATCGGTATGCCTAGAGTTGTGCAGGCGTTGGGAATGTCGACTATTCCTGCGATGGCTCCTCGGATTGGTGCGCAGGAGAGTAAAAGGTAGATTTGTTCTCCAGAGTAGCCTGGCAACTCGTTAGTGGTGTTTGTGCGAAGAGGGTTTACTTACCAAACTGTTTGAGGTATTCGATTGCTCTAAGACATGATTGTCTGTAAGCAATGGTTGCATCCATAAAGTGTTGCTTTCCATTCTCATCGACGGAGAATCCTTCAAAGATTAGATATCGTGAAGGGCTAAAAGTAGGTCCCATGTCGCCTGGTCTATAAACTGGACTCTTGAGACCTCGGGATTTCATGCCACCTTTGATGAGATCAAACTTGATCGTGATGATGCCAGCCTAAAACGTCAGCACCAATAGCCAATGTGTAAGGGAACTCACCATTTCAATGGCACCGCAGAAGCTGATTTCGCCATCACCCTGACTAAAATGAAGATCTCCAACAGAAAACTTTGCGCCCTCAACATGAACGGGAAGATAGGTCGTAGATCCACGGGAGATATTGTTAATGTCACAATTTCCTCCATGTTCAGGTCGTCCAGGTATAGTCCTCGCTCCCTCCCTCGCAATCTTTGCCAAAACATCACCTGTAGCTTTTCCACCGTGTGCATTGATCTCATTCGGTGGTTGAGCTACAATCTTGCTAGAACCGGCCATTGAAGAGACGAGCTCTGCCTCTCGACGATTCCACTCTGCCAAAATCTCAGCAGATGGTGCACACCCCAAAATTCCAGGGTGGATTAAGCCTGGGAATCGTACACCGGGAATATGACGGCTTGAACAGTATACGCCGTCAAAGTCCCAGATTGCTTTGGCGGCGGTGGGGTAGTGTTCGTCTAGAAAACCCCCGCCGTTATTCTTGGCGAAGATTCCGGTGAATCCCCAGGGCGAATGGTCGAATGGCTGGACGTCTGTTATGTTGACGACGAGCAAATCGCCAGGTTGGCTGCCTTTGATGTCGAATGGACCGGTTAGATAGTGGATTTTTGTAAGATCAACGTCGCGAACGTCATCTGCGCTATCATTGTTGCCGATTTGACCGCCTGTCCAGTCGAGACACTCGATCTTGACTGTCTCACCGGGTTCAACGGTTGCAATGCTTGGAACTACATAATTAGCGATGTTGTCAATTGGAGAGAAGCATACCATCTGGATGCCACCTGTTGTGGAGATGGGGTTGCTCAGAGGCGGGTTTGTCAAAGGACACGGATTGAGCTGTGCGGATCTTGCCAGGCATTGTATTGGTTTATTTGATAATGTTCAAAGTATCAGGAATTGCTTTTCACTTGTGTCTTCTTATAACATAGTGATTGTGATAGTGATGGATAGATAAGAGATGCTATCTCGCCGCACTCCTCCGCATCTCCGCACAAGATAAGAATGATAGGCTAGTCTTGTGACATTCCTGATAAAGCAGGTGGCTGCATTGTCACCCAAGGGCGAACCCCCGCGATTAGATGACGTGTGTACAGTCTAAGCACTGTACCCGTGGTACCCTGCAGCCCGTATCGAGATTAGTATATGAGATGAGGGTGTCCTCGGCAGACTGAGGTCCTCAGCAACCATGGACGTCAAGACTCTTTCTCTAGGAGACTTTGAGCTTCAGAACGGCAAAGTTTTGCCAAATGCGGTGATTGCTTATAAAACTTTTGGAGAGGCTTCTTTGCCGGCTGTTCTTTATCCTTCTTGGTTCTCGGGTGCGATATCCGATAATGAATGGCTTATTGGACATGACAAGACTCTTGATCCGGAGAAGTACTTCATTATTATAACGGCTCTTTTTGGGAATGGACAATCTACGAGTCCGTCAAACTCGGATATCAGTCCATTCCCTGATGTTTCTTTCTACGACAATGTCAAGGCTCAGCATCAATTGATGGGTCATCTTGGAGTTGAGCATCTCAGGGCTGTTCTGGGTTGGTCTATGGGTGCGGCACAGACATTTCAATGGGCCACGCAGTATCCTGACTTTATGGACATTTGCGTTCCATTCTGCGGATCAGCCAAGACTTCTCTTCACAACCAGGTCTTCCTCGAGGGTGTAAAGTCAGCGCTCTTGGCAGCAAAGGGATGCACGTCTGCAGGAAGTATCCAAGGACGTGTCGAAACAACAGACAGGAAATGGACTGAGAAAGAGAAAGAGGTGGGTTTGAAGGCTTTTGGAAGAGGATATGCAGGCTGGGGTTTCTCTCAAGCGTTTTACCGACATGAATTGTTCAAGAAACATTACGGCGCAGCTGATCTTGAGGCGTTTATGAAGGATTTCTGGGAGAAATGGGCTCTTAGTAAAGACCCTGAGAATCTGCTTGTTATGCTTCAGACGTGGCAGGCTGGAGATGTGAGTAAGCAGGAGCCGTATAATGGGGATTTTGAGAAGGCGATGAAGGGTATCAAGGCGAGGATCTTGGTTCTTCCTAGCAAGACGGATCTTTACTTTCCGTGAGTTATATCCCTGTTTTGTGGATGGTGTTGATTGACTGACAGTTTAGGCCTGAGGATTCGGAGTATGAGGTCAAGTGTATGGGGGACAATGCGAGTCTGGATGTTTATCCTTCTATTTGGGGACATTGGGCTGGTGGACCGCCTGGGAATATGGAGGATGTCAAATGGTTAGATGAGAGGTTGAGCAAGGTCTTTGAAGAGGCTCCTCGTAGAGATGCCAGTTGAGCGTATTACTCAGTAGTCAATTGCAGTTTTTATCATTTGCTTTTTAATCAATTTCATTCAATTTCACTACAATCAAGGCCTCGTCTTTCTTCAATCTAGTTCTCCAAGTTGATTGCGTATCGACTCGGTTCACTCCTTGAGCCGAAGGGAGGTCCCGGCACTCAAAAGATCTCGCGTACTGAAGGGAGGGATGCAGTCAACCCATTCTTTGGCAACCGCACTTCGGAAGCCGCTATCCCAACAAAGTCTCCGAACCATTGGCATCCCCGTGGTTCAAGATAACACTCCAATTGACCAATAAACACAATCCCGAAATCACTTATCTAAATGTCAAAATAAGGCGCACCTTGATAGTTCAGACACTGTACGGAATGTTATCAATGGAACGTCGATTACTCGTCTATCTCTCGTGTTACCCCAGCTTGTCAGATTAAGGCGTTGACTAGCTTGTCAATCTAGGGCGGATGTCATAACAAGGCGGTTCTCCACACATCCACTACCTTTGATTGCCGAGACTTTGGAAGGAAACTATTTTTGATCATATGAACATGTTGCACTGATCTCGTGATCTACTGGAATTATTTTGAATGGGAGATTGGGTTGTTATTGTGTAAGAGATAGCTTCAAGTTGCGGTGAACCAAGAACTGTACGAATCGTGAACAGTTGTCAAGAGTTCTAGAAGGGAGGTCTAGATAGCATGGTATTTCGCGGGGTATGTGGATTCAACACTGACCCAACTCCGGCCGTACCGTTAGTTCAGAAGCCCCACGAAACCATTGATAATACTATCTTTTAGATTGGCAGTTATCAAGCCATCGGGCTAACGACCGGTTAGGGTATCATCGGTTGCTTGTCATTGTTCACAAAGGGCGAAGGCCGGAAGTCTTCCGGCCACGATAGTAATTCCGGCCTCAATGTATATAGACGTCATGTCTGCCAGACTCATCATCAATTCAGACCAGTTCATCATCATCATCACACCAAAATGTCTGCTGCAAACACCCTCTTCCCATACCTTCGAAAGGATCCCTCTGAGCTACCAGAGGGTGAAGACCCTTTCACCATCACAACTCGAACAGGATATCTTCCCTTTTCACTTCCTTTGAAGAAACTCCCTTCTCAATTCGATCCTGTTTCAAACCTTCTCAACGACATTCCTATCCTCAAGGAAGATGGTGCTCCAGGATTGCTGGCGACTTTTGATCTTGGGCCTATAATTGACAATGGGGCTCTTCCTGATTTGACCTCTGAGATTGATAATCTGGTCGTTCCCGGGACAAACAAGCGAGATATGGCCGCTATTACTGCTGCTTTTAGAGATTATAGCTTCATTGCTTCTTCCTATCTTCTTGAACCTTGCTGGGAGACTTATAGCAAGAGTGATGATGGCGGTTATGGACTTGGGCGTCAAACACTTCCCAAGTGTATTGCTGGACCTCTTGTCAAGTGTGCCGAGATGTATGTTTCCCGTCGCCTTCGAATTACTTTCACTGACCCTTTAGTCTTGACATCCCTGCCTTCATGTCTTATGCCGCTTCTTATGCCCTCTACAACTACTGGCTTGTTCATCCCGAGCAAGGGCACGATGACTACGACAACATCCGTCTCGTTCGTGCTTTCGAAAAAGGTCTTGACCCCAAGTCTTCCGAGGCTGGCTTCATCCTCACTCACATTCACATGGTGGCTCAAACTGGCGGCCTGATTGAAGGCGCTGTTGATCTTCTTGCTGCTGTTGAGAAGGACAACAGCACTGCCAAGATCGCCGAAGCCAAGGCTAGCTTGGAACTCATCCTCAATGCTATGCAGATCATTGAGACAAACATGGAGGGCATGTGGAGTCAATCCCTCCCCAAGGACTACATGACCTACCGAACCTTTATCTATGGCATCACCAAGCAGTCCATGTTCCCTGATGGTGTTGTCTACGAGGGTCAATACAACGACAAGCCTCAATTCTTCCGAGGAGAATCTGGTGCCAACGATGCCATCATTCCTCTCCTGGATCACATCTGCGAGATCCCCATGCCCAAGAACCCTTTGACGGATATTCTCATCGAGTTCAGGGAATATCGACCCAAACCTCACCGCGCATTCCTCAAGTACGTCCGCGAAACAGCTTCCGAAGTCGGTGTCCGTGATTTCCTCACCAAATCCGGCGATCACGGTCTTGCAGTTTTGTATCTTCGCGTCCTCGATCACATCCGAAGTTTCCGATGGCGACACTGGATGTTTACCCGCGAGTACATCATCAAGCATACCCTTCATCCTACAGCTACAGGTGGAAGTCCGATCATTACTTGGCTTCCTAACCAACTCACTGCTGTTATGGACTTGATGGAGGAGGTTGCAAAGGGATCTGGTCTTTGGGCTGTTTTGGAGGAGGGGGTTTGGAATGGGGGTGGTTCTTTGACTCATGAGGATTATATCCTGGTCAAGAAGATTATGGATAATGTTGTTACCAAGAAGGCTCAGTTGAAGAAGGAGGTTGATAAGTATTGTCAGGATCGTGGTGTTTAGACAGATGCAATTGACGGCGTTGGCTTAATCGTGTCCTGATCCTTGGTGACTTCTGGCCAAACTATTGCCTCTGATGATTTCGTAATGAACTGCTGACTTGATTCCATGGTCCTCTGATGCCAGATGGCTTGATCAGACATGACCAATTCGCAGCCTGGTGGCTAATCTAAAATAGATGACGCCAAGACATCAGGCATCTTTCGCCGAGACTTATCTTATCGTCCCTTTGACCAATCGAACGATGACACTTGCGCACCAATCACAATCCGTCGCAAAGGAATTTTTAATCCTTCAGATCAAGTGCCGTAAACATTGACACTGAGAAATTTTGATGATCAACATGACGATCTAATTCCGGCGACTCCGCGGTCCGATTAACATTGAGTCATAATATTGTACTATTCATAATATTGTACTATCGCTAAACTTTGCTTACGCAATTGGTTCACAAGTAAAGACACCTCGGACTTCGCCGTGACGGAACTTGAGGATCTGGAAATGTTAGGTCGAATCAATTGGGGCAATGGAGAGTAAACTTACAATGTCATCAATGGAAGCATATGTTCCACCAACGAGAACAATCATGCCGATAATGAAAATGATTCCATTGGCAATTGAAAGAAGAAGGTTCTCCTTTGAGTGCCAAGGTCCCTTTCGAATGAGCATGAACCACATAATAGAGGGGAAGTAAAATGTGAAGCCCGAAATGAACAGAGACGAAGAAATGGACAAGAGATCATTGAAGAAGGGAATAGCCTCAGCAATGATGAAGGCCACAACCGTAATGACAGTGATGAGGACCAACCAACTAATCCATCCCATCTTGGTGTTGATGTAGCGGATGATTGAGTTCTTGAACATACGTCCGTGGATATAACGAGCGACAACTGTGGTGTTGATAGATCCAGAAATGAAGATGACTGGAAGAGCGACACCAAAGGCGATCTTGGAGATGGTAGGACCAGCAGACAGAAGAGCAGGAGACTTGACTTCTGAGCCGACAAAGGCATAAATGAGAGCGCCAGTAAGGGTATAGATACCAATCTCAATCAGACCAAGAGCCCAAATTGACTTGACATAGTCACGAGGAGTGTGCATCTCATCCATAAAGCTGAACTGGCAGACAGCAAATGAGTACGCAAAGACAATGTTGGTGATGGCGATGAAAGCGTCGGTGAAGCTTAGATCGTCCTTGGGCCAAGCAGACCAGTCGACAGAAGACATGCCGCCTGTTGAGTCACCGGCTTGGATACCAGTTGCAATAATTGTAATGGCGACAGCGATAGCGATGGAGACAAAGTCGATGTAACCAAGGATAGCAACTTCTGCGAATGAGGGAGGAATAGCGACGATGAGGAGGATGATGGCAGAGACGACACCAAAGACGACAGAGCATGCTCCGTTGTTGGTGAGATTAAGGAAGGCGATTGTTCCAGTGAGACAGTGTGATCCGACGAGGAAGATGAGTTGAAGAGAAAACATGACGCCGACAAGCTAAAAAGTCAGCATGTCACATCAATCGGGGGCAATTGACTAACCTCGTATCCAAACTTGCCAAACATGAGTCTACCAGCATCGGCATAGTGAGAAACCTCGGGAAAAGCAAGTTTAACTTGTCCAACGACATGCGATGTGTAGATGGCGACGAAACCAAGACCGACAGTAAGAATAACACCAGCGACCATGCCGAGAGTGGCAAAAGCAGAAGGAAGAGATAAACAACCGAGAGCAATAGCCTCGACGATCAACACGACTGTCAATCGCTTCCATCCGAGACGGTGGAAATGTGCGTTGCCTTCAGCGGCTTTTTGCTTCTCCATGTCGTTGATCTCGGCGACTTCGCCTGCTCGTGTGTCAAACATGTCTGGTACTGATTCTCGGCGACTCTTTTTTGTTTCTGTTGGAGCCGTTTGGGCTGTGTTGATTTGGTCCATGATGTATGTATGAGTGTATGTAGTGTAAGTGTATGTAGGTATAAGTATAAGTGATGTCTAGTGTAAAGATGAGTATGTATGAGTATGAAGAGAGAGGAACAAAAACAGAGAGGGAATAGAGGTCTATTATAAAGAAGGCAAAGACAGATAAGCAGAGACCGAGAATGAGGCCGATCTTTGTAGTTCACTTCCAGTGGGTCGAGATAGTCCCACCATTCTTCGGAGGCGACCTACGAATGTGAACCATAATCCAAGAACCCTGTTTCTCTTACATCTTGAATTCCCTCACCAAAGACCTAATACCCCAGACCCCAGACTCCTCAAACGGGCTCGTTTCTCAAAAGCTTTCACGGTGCCGAAACTCCGTGTCATGAGGCTCGAGCTCGTGTGTAGTGTTACGCCTGCGGTGGACCACCAAAACCTTTCGATTACATAAAGTGGATCGCAACAGAGCCTCTTGCTTGGCTGCAGCCATGTTTGCATTAGTCAACAAAACTCTCCGTCTTGTTGTGGTGATGAAAATTTGGTAATAGACGACTCAGGGATGGTTTTTGTCCCCAGAGATTACTCCGCAAAGGGAAGAGATTAAGTTGAGGAGAGAATGGGTTTTTTACGTACGAGAATTGTGAGAATGCGGAGCAGATTCGGGAGATGCATTCATCAACAGCTTCGGGAGTCATGACGGGAATGCGGGTTTACGACCGGCATTTCTTTGCCAAGTCGGATCCGTGGCTGTTTATCGCACGAGTGTCATACATATCGCGTCCGAAAATTTTGCAAAAATGGCTTGGCTGAATTTGAGGCGGGAAAAATCTGCCGCCCGTCGAAATGTTCTCGAAGGTGTACTAGTCAGGGGTGGCGATTGGGGGTAATTGGTGGATATGGGGAATGATAAAAGCTTGCAGGGGGCGCCAAGCATTGACCATTGAGTCTTTTATGTTCGTGGCCTCAAGATAGCGTATGTTGATGTGATTTGAAGGAGTTGATGCATGAGAATGTACCTATGCATGGTACGATAATGGAGTGAGCGCAGTTTGGGGTAAGTGAATGAGGTATTTGGTGATCGAGGCGCGGTCAAGTCACTTGACTTGGGGGGATGATGTAGCCGCTATATGATGACACGCGCTGTAGTACCTGATTAAAATAGACGATTAAAATAGACTTGTTCAGTCGCCAAGTTACCATGTCTGTCTGTCTGTCACTCTGTCAATGTCTCTCATCTCCCGCAAAACACTGGCTTCGGTATTCGGGGTTCTACAGTGATCAATGCATTGCATCGCCTATCTAACAGGCCTATCTTGATAACTCAAAGATGCATATTAAAATCCGTCATTAAAACAGAACCAATTGGTCATGTCGGTCCGCATTGGCTGAGAAAGTATTTCTCTCGTAATGCTGTGGAGTTGTTGGCCCACTGAACCAGCGATCTGTGATGTGATTCAAATTTCTAATGGAATCCCCGAGTCAAGCATCCGCAAACGGCCGACCCCGAGTGCACGGAGACTGGGGAATATCGTGAGAGTTCTGGGTTTATTTGTACGTGAGAGATTGGGGGTTATGAGTTTGGGAGAAGGTGTTCCGTAGAGGCCGGTAGTTAATAACGGGTGAAATTGGGCTAAAAAGTTAGTTTATGCAGGATGGACTAGAATAGTAATGAGAATGCCGATCACCTGACCGTCTGACGTAGGGTAGGTAGTTCAGCCTCTAACCATTGTTGTCAAGATGTCTGAAGACAATTGCGTAGTTGTTGTTATTGGTAGGGGTACTTCCTATGAGTCTTACTGCTTTAGAGTGCCATTAAGTCTTCTCTCAAGTCCTCTCAACTGTCGAGCTGGCCTAACACGTACAAATCCGTCGGCTTGTGAGCAGATACTGTGACGTTGACGTCTCGTGGGTGCTGACCTAACAAACGCACCATCTTACCCTACGTTGTCATGACACCAGCTTAACAATACAGTCTAAAGTCCGGGATTAAACTCCAACTCAATGGTTTCTTCACTATTCCCGCTTATGTAAGATCCGACGGCCCCTATGGCTGCTTCAATGCGGCTCATCTCAACATAGCGGCCGCGGAGACTTTCCCACTGAGAATTTGGTGTCAGTCTGACTGATCTTATCCCAATCCATGTTGTATTGATGTCATACTATATCGCATTGGCGGCTAATTACGACGCGACCGTGAACTGCCAACGCGACGCGTTACATCGACTTCCACCTCCAAGCTTACAAGGAATCACAGTCTTCAACTATAGGGCTTTCTCAACCAAACTTCGACAATCTGACCCCCGGACCAACGCACTTGAACTCAACGGTCTGCATCTAATCTTGGCACGACATGCAGACTGCGGACCCTACACGGCACATTCCAGTCAAGCTTTCAGCTACACAGTGGATCTGGGGAACCTGGGGCAATGGGTCATGACAAACAATTACTATTAATAAATCCAACTCTATCGGATAATGCTCGCCTGGATATCTTTCATCTCTCATCAAACTGGAGCATTCCGAAAACGCCAAACTAGCCCAAAGCAACACTAACGAAAGTTCCCTAGACATCGGGTGTTCCCATAACCACTTGAACAGGGACTGTCAGGTCAATCTTGACATCGCCCTCCAAAACGATCTTGACGGTATATGCTCGTGAAATAATGCAGGAGTGAAATGTCGGGACAAACATTTTGTCGGCGGTAGGCAACTTGAAGGGAACTTCAACTGTAGCAGTGTGAAAAACGGGTGAATCTTTGGTGCTTGCCATATCAACATTCTGAGTCCATTGGACCTTGGGAGAGGCCTTTGGTAGAGGCACTGAGAATGGATATCCAAAGTTGGCAACTTGAGATCCTTGTGTTGGTAGGTTCATCATTGGTTGATCGCGGAACCAAGTATGCGCTTGGATCTTGAGTGATGCAGATGTGAATTGCGGGGGAATTACATCAGCGGCAGAAGGTTCAAAAGTAAGACTAATGGGAATTGAAGATCCGCTGGCTTCGTAGCCTTCTTTCGTGAGATGAATTGCAGCTGGTTGTGCGGCCACTGCGGAGATGCGACCTTGAGATGCAGAAAATATGTTCTTCTTGACCTTTTTGGACCTTTCAATCTTGTATAGATCGTCTTTCTCGGTGATGTTCAGGGGAGGCTCTTCGAAAGATGTTGGCATGACGTTGATGGTATGGGAGTTGCCGAGAGCAATGTTGAAACCTTGCTTGGCTCGTGTGAGAACATAGGCTTTGATACTATATGTTACTCGTGCCATGTCGGGTGCCATGTCGTCTTTTTCCCAGCCACCGAGTGTTGGAGGCAATGCCATGTGTCGTTCCCAGACGTCTTCGGAGTTGGTCTTGTGGGAGCACGCTTTGGAAGAGAGATGAGCTGGGATGTTGAAGATGAACGGGAATGTATAAGTGACGCCAGCTTCAAGAACCTCCGAAGTAGAATACTCGTCGATGGGCATCTCTAGTCGAAGGAATCGATGGGATGTCATGTGTGTCATGTCAGGACCATCCCTTCGTGTCTCGCTGAGTCCATCGAGAGAAATGTCAAGTCGATCGAAGCGAGTGTTTCTAGCAGGTGTAATGTTGACGACGCCAGAAACCTCCGAGTTGGTGGTGTACACCTTTGAGTTGAAGTGACCATTGATGAGGATTTGCACTTCTGGTTTCTTTGTCATTTTCCCTTTCAGAGTTGATGCGAGTGCATGTGCTGAACCCCAAGGATGAATGCTTCCGTTTCGATGGATGCCGAGATGTTCATACTCTGGGGGAGTGATGGGTAGTTTTGTGACTTGAACGTCAACAAACGATGGAACCTTGGCTGCCATTGTAGCTTCTGATGAGGTTCAAGGATAAGACTTGAGAGTGATGAGGATTATTGACCAAAATCCAACTCAGCTGACACCCAAGGATTTATATCTTTGTCTCTGTTCCTCTGCGCCCTGTTGTGATTGACCCATTGACTGATCCATCCATCCATACCATCCCTAGCTTGTTGACATGTTGTAGGGCGCATGTAAAAAATGGTGACATCCGATCCGACCCCGGACTGGAAATAGATCACGGCGTAGTCATTTTTAAGCGGATTTAAGCCGTGTAAAGCTAAGCTTATTTTTCGTCATTTTGCGAGGACTGCTTGCACCCGTTTATCCGATTGATAAGTGAAAAGACATGTTCATCTTGGACTCCAAATTGGAGAATTGGAGACGGACCCACTGGAGATGTTCTGTAAATGTCCACTGGAAATTTACAGCGGGGTCTTGTACGTAAAAATCGAGTGATGAGAAGTTTTCAGTTTCTGTGACAATCTTCATTCACTGTATCGTTACCCGTTGCTGTCATTCATTCATCAAGTTTGCACTTGTTTCTCATCTTACATTTGTCAGATTCATCATCATCTATCCCCCATCTTACGGCTGAATCCGAAGTCGGCAGAAATAGCACGCCTTAATAATTCGAGTCACAGACACCGAAAAAAGCCACAGATTTAAACGACATCAAACTATTCTTCTCGGGTGACCCTCCGAGACCATCACGGTAAGTTTTGACGGCATTCTCCATTATTAATCCACCACCTTGTCATGTCGACTACGCCCTGTGAACAGTCATTGTCAAGACAAGCCTGTGACGCCCTTTATGTCAATTCGGTTGTCTATGACAATATGCACGAATGTTGGTTCAATAGCAACATGTCAATTCATGGCGCTATCAGTTTGACAGCAATAATTAATAATGCACGTTATGCACGAGAAGTGAACGCTGCCAGGTCAATGCACGTGTTATGACAGCTTATCTTATCTCTTATCTTATCCAAAAATTCCAAAGTTTGCCCCGCGATGAACACCACAGAAATTATCGCCAATCTAAATCCCCAAACGTTGGGTAAACATCATCATGTCTTCAGACGCAGCGGCTCACAAGCCTATTCACAGTCTTGTGCTTGATACAGGTCCTCTCATCAAGAACGATCCTCCCGCGAATACTCTCCGAGCGAAAGCTGAGCAGCTCTACACACTTCCCTGCATTATTTCCGAAATTCGAGATGCTGCCACACGAGCACGAGTAGAGACGACTCTTCTTCCTTTCATCACCCTGCGATCGCCCAATCCCGAAAGTATCAAAGTCATTCGAGACTTTGCGAGAAGGACAGGAGACTTGGCTGTTTTGAGCAAGCCTGATATTGACGTTTTGGCGCTGGGGTATGAGTTGGAGTGTGAGCGAAATGGAGGAGATTGGAGATTGAGAAAGACGCCTGGTCAGAAGGGCCTGAATGGGAAGCCAAACAAGCCTGCTGAAGGTGAGGCCAAGACTGAGACTGAGGCTGTGAAGGCCGAGGAGACTCTGGAGAAGGCTATTGACGACCTCACGATCGAGAACCCTGTTGAGCAGCCTACGGCCGGAGAGTCCAGTCAGTCTACAGAGGCAAAGGACACTGTCGCAGAGACTGTCACTGAGCCAGAGTCGAAGGGCACAGAGGCCACCGAAGAGACCGCCACCGAAAACGCGACCGCAGAGAATGCGCAGACTGCGGGCGAAAAGGCCGATGAAACAATTGAAGCCGTTGAAGAAGCATCCGACGGCGAAGCATCCGACGATGAAGGCGGCTGGATCACACCTTCAAACCTCAAGAAACACCAAGCAGCAGACACTGGAGCGACACCCTCAGCGCCAGTTCAAAAGACCCTCCAAGCCGCCGTTCTCACATCCGATTACGCCATGCAAAACGTCGCTCTCCGAATGAACCTCAACCTCGTCGCACCATCCCTCGCACGAATCACACATCTCAAGAACTGGGTTCTCCGTTGCCACGGTTGCTTCAAAATCACAAAAGAAATGAACAAGCAATTCTGTCCTTCTTGCGGTCAACCTACTCTCAACAGAGTAAGCTGTTCAACCGATGAGCACGGCAACTTCAAGATCCACCTCAAGAAGAACTTTCAGTGGAATAACCGTGGAAATGTCTACAGTGTTCCCAAGCCTGTTCACGGATCCTCGAATGGTCGGCTTCCAAAGAATGCAGGCGGCAAAAATGGTTGGGGAAACAATCTCATCTTGGCGGAGGATCAGAAGGAGTTTACGAGGGCGGGGGAGGAACAGAGACGTCAGAGGAAGAAGGATATCATGGATCAAGATTATTTGCCCGATTTATTAACGGGCCATCGTGCAGGAGGCGGTCAAAAGATTCGTGTTGGAGCGGGACGAAATGTAAACTCGAAGAAGAAACACTAGAAGTAGAAGTTGTATTGAGACTTTTAGTCTAACGCCCAAACTGAACCGTAACGCCCGTCATGTGATTTATTGTTCCTCTAAGCACCATGTCAGTAAGCAAATTGAGGGTGGGAATGAGGAGAGGAACGCACTCTGTTGAGTCAAGAGAAGCTCAAATCGTCGCTTGAGAGTAACGCGCTGGCGCGACCACTTGTCATCGGGGGAGAAACGCGCAGGGTGAGCGGACTTGGTCACTTGTCCTTGGGCGACCTTTTTGAGGGTGTAGAGGCGATTGCCTTGAGCGTCGAGGGTGTACATGAGATGCATTTTGGCGGTTGATGAGAGTGTTTGTGAGGTTTTGGTGATGCTTGAAGCTTTGCTTGGTAGAGCGGATTGAGCAAAGAATTTTTTGACGGGGCTGAGATCACGTGGAAGGCTTATCGTTATCAGCAGAGCAATCAACTTTGACTGGGGTGAGATGGGGACAAAATACGTGACACAAGCGTACACTGCCAACAGACTTTCACTTCAGACTTTTTGTCACCCTCGAGGTACAGGCTTAATTTAGCGTGCGTGCACTAATTTTAGGTTCTGATCATCATCACAGGGCATCGCTCAGTGGCATGTCGCAAAAGTTGTCGCAAAATTGATCAATTCAAATACATGTTCAAAAGAACGATAAGCTCAAGAGCGAAACTAACTCAAAGGAACGACAAAGTTCAAGCATCATGCTATGCACTCGGAAATGACAGGCATCATCCATCGCATCCTCCAATTGACACCAAATGACAAAATGCAATCTCATTTGGTAGGACTAATAGGCTCTCCAACACGAGCGCTCTTAGTTCCAGCCCATCCTTCACGTTCATAAAAACGAAAGACAAGATCGTAGTCCTCAAAATCGTGAACAATACGATCGATGCGTCTGTATCCTCGAACAGGATCAACAAGACGCTTGGCAGCCCAATTGTTGGAATCATCGTCGCCCATACAGTATGGGTTCTGAGCTGCACCCTTTGCTTCAAAAAGAGTGACGCTGAAACGACCGGGCTTGAAGATGTCGACAACATGTTCAATGATCTCGGTCGTGGTGCGCCCACTCTGACCACCGGGGACGTTGGTCTCGAATGAAGCGAACGAACACTGAGGTTCGGGAGTGACGTGAACTGTAAAGTAATGCTCGCCTTTTCCAGCCTCAGGAGGGACGACTCCATTAGCAGAGAATCCGCATGGGCTGAAGAGGTATGCGTCGACTCGTGCATCGGGATACTTGCTGGTTGGGTAAACGCTGGAGAGGCCGCAACTCTCCGAGACGACAGTTCCCAATGCGTGACCCTCAGTGGTCAGAGCTTCAACTGAATCGAGCATGGTGTCGTCTTCGTTGGCGAAAACATCAACCTCGTCAACAGTCTCGGCAAGCCCTCCAAGGCTGTTGATGGCTTCCTTGCGTGCATCCTTTGCCTCTGCAGCCATCTTGTCGCTGGCGACCGCACTCGCGTGCGACAGATAAAACTGCTTGGCATTTTCAGGATCAAGATCCGTCATGAGGATTTCGAGCGTCTCGTCGTGATAACTGCCTGGAACTCCATTAAAGGATGTTCCGACTGGGATCCTGGTGCCTTCGACCTCACCGGGTGTACGAGGTGGCGTGAGGGCTTGTTGGTTGGGTGAGGTGAGGTACAGATACCAATGATCGCCGTTCATCTTGCCTACCATATAGGCACTACCTCCGTCGAACATGTCGTCGAGATACTTGACCTCTTGTTTCCAGCTGCGGTGGGGTCCTTGTTGTTTCTCAGGAAACAAAAAGTTTTTGCGACTGTAGAATACTCGGTACGGAGTCGCTGCTGCTTGAATGTCGTCGGCCGAATTGGCATTGTGGAAAGGGAATCCATGTTGGGCAGCGATGTGCAGCATTCGTTGAAGGCCGAGAAGAAGGGTTGTGGTTCCGCAAGTCTTGAGGATGATCTTGTGAGGAAAGACAAACATGCTCGACTCGGAGAGAAGATAAGCGTCCATCATTTCACTCTCAAGAACAGACAAAACCTTGCAATTGACCATATCAAGCATAGGGACCCAAGTATCAGATGGAACAGCTTTCAGACCATTCACAGGAACAGTAGGAGGCAGAGTCGTCGGACTAGGAGCGAACCAAACCTCGAGAAGCTTCTCAGGACCTTCAAAAGCGTTGGTCGAGTCGAGGTCGGCAGCTACATCATGGTTGATTGTGAGATGAGGTGTAGCCGAAGCAGGCGAAAAGGTGCAGTTATAAGGGACGGAGGTCATGGCGGCGGTTTGTCAGTGTTCTTTGCCCGGTGGCAGAGTCCGCGGAGCACTAGCTGCCGCTCAAACAGACTATGCGGCGTCTGTTTGAGAGAGTAGGCCCACAGGTACGGGGACTTGTTCAGATGCTGGCGGAGCCAGCAGCAATCGATCGATCGGGGGGTAACGCCTCGGGGACGTTAGGGAGGTCGGGAGCGGATGAAGTGGTAGAACTCTTGTGACGGAATTGTGGCAGTCAAGGTTATTTGGAAGACGTGTTTATCGGTAGATGGCTCGTTGAAGGGGTGCTATCGGGGCCTGACAGTTGTTAGCCGTGGTCTCTGAAGATGTGTGATGTGTGATGTGCCATGGTGAATCATACTTGGAAGGTCGAGAGAAGAGGAAGCGCAGAAGATCCGTCGGCCGCATAGAAGCCCAGTAAAGAAACCAAGAAAGGTCAGTGACGGTATCGAAAGAACCGTCGATTGCTGAAGAGATTAGACGCGTTTATTCGACATTGAACTTGAAGTCCAAGTTTGCGGTCGCGTGAGCCGTGAGCGAAGCAGAGGATGGATGCGAGGAGGCAAAACAAAACAAAAGAGGAGGTGAATAAACAGGACAATAACAGATGGAATGCCAAAGAACAAGTAACTGATGCTTGTTGTTTATGTTACTCTGTCGGTGAGAGAATTTTGGGTCTTTTCACAGAAGTGGGAGGGGTTGGGTTATTTTTGTGAGTAGAGAGTAAATTTCTATCATCCCGATCCAATGTGCCAAGGTCTCAATAAGGCGGTGCTATTTAGCCCACCTCAACCCAACTTGCTGCAAGGTACAGTTTAGTGGGAGCTACGTAGTCCAACTCGTCAAATCCTGCCCAATAGAGGTACAATAACCTCGCTGTGTACAGTGCCACGACCCCAGGGAAGCAAAGCGTGTCCCCGGCTTCTGGGCCGAAAACAGTAAGTTTTTTTTACGAGAGAGAAAAATTCCACCCACGCTGAGCTTTTTTGGGAGGGAAGAGGGTGATTTTACTGGGTTGGCGGTTGGGTTTGGTGGGGCAGGGCTTGGGAGATCCTTGTAATGTTGGCCACACGAGTTTCGTCATTGTAACTTTCTTGGAAGAGAAGATGCAGGCGTTTGAAGAGGGCTGTGTCTTTACGATGCAGTGAGCCAATAATGGGTTTGTTCGTAATGCTTGTATATGAGTCAATGCCGTTCAAGAGTTGGTTTGTGATGAGACACTCACGGACACTCAAGACAGACACTTCTGGGCACAGACACTACTCAACTGCCTGATGTCGCGTAGAGAGGCATGAGTGGATATCTTGGCTCAGTTAGCCACGTTAGTCATGACCTTTTCTGTAATATCTCTAAAAACATGAAACAATGAACAATCCCGGTACTTATCAACCAATCCCTCTCCCTCACCGTTTGTCCCCGAAATATCCTTCCCATTCACCGTCGTGCCAGACGGATAAATCGGTCGTTTACCTTCCTCAACCAGAGAAATGAACTGCGCATCCATAGGAACACTCCCCAGGAACGGAACCTTGAACTCCTCCGCCATGCTCTTCCCTCCTCCTGATCCAAATATGTCGGTGCACTCGGAACAATGCGGACACACGTAACCACTCATGTTTTCCACGACTCCTAATACCCGGATATTCGTCTTGGTACAAAAGTTGAGCTCTTTTCGTACGTCTGCTGTCGCTACGGCTTGCGGTGTTGTGACCACTACTGCGCCCGCGACTTGGCCCGGTGATGCGTCTTTTTGTAGCGTTTCGGCGAGGGATATATGTTCGTCGCTTGTTCCGGGTGGTGTGTCGATGAGTAAAAAGTCGGTTTCATCCCAGAGTACATCTTTGAGGAATTGTCGAATCATTGCTGTTTTCTTTGGTCCTCTCCACACAACTGCATCGCCTCGCTTTGGGAGAAGAAAGCCTAGACTCATGGCGTGTAGAGATCCGAGACCTTTTGTTTCGTCGGCTTCGTGTACCAATACTGGCGCCCATCCTCCTGGTACTTGGGTGACTTTTGAGGCTTCGATTGAGAGCATGCGGGGGATTGAAGGACCGGTTAGATCGACATCGAGAATACCGACTGAATGACCGGCTGAAGCGAGCGATAATGCTAATTGTGTTGTGACTGATGATTTGCCTACTCCTCCTTTGCCTGAGAGGACCTGTTTGGTCAGTAATAGCTTGAAGCAAGCGAGCGTAGGGTAACATACCAGGATGATGTGTTTGACCTTTGTGAGGCCCATCGCGGATGTCGTGAAGATGTGTTGAATGTCGCGCCAGATGAGTGTGTCGCTGAGAAAGGTAACGGTGGTAAATGAGTTTCGCGCGATGATGTGAATAGAGTGTTGGTGGTCTAAAATCTTCACGTTGATCGCCTCTGATTTGAAAGCTATTTACTAAGCCGATCAAAACATTGGCCGAACCGGCGATGAGGGGCATTCACCCCGCTATCGATAAGAAAGACTCCGTCATCGGTCAAACTCAAAATTGTTCTGGATCAAAGATCTTTGCTGACATCACTGGCGATGCGATGCACATTTTGTGCACCGAATTATGCAAGCACAAAAATCTATTATCATCTTATCGCCAGGGTATCTTATCTTCAGTATCATGAAGCCACACCAAACCATGCCCCAATCCTATTCCTCCTTTTGATGTCCACCGCCATTATCCTGTATCTATAGCAAAACTCCCAAGCAAAACCTAGCAAACCCAAGCAAAGCAACCCAAGAAATAATGCATGCTAGTTCAGGCGACAACAACGCATAATGTCAAAGCGCATCTCCCTTGTCTTGGCGTGCTTTGACGCTCAACACTCTTATCTCATCCCCTGTCGGCCGTTGGATGCCTCAGCTTTGCAAGGTCCGAAACGGAATGTCTCAGTCACCCTTGCGAAAAGCTGGTGATGCTGATGGTGGTACTCGTGCTGGAGAGTCCATCAGAAATTGAACAGTCTCTCGTTTGCACATGACAATAGGTTTGCTCTGTGCACAGTATCCCAATAGTTCAGCATGTTCAGGTAAAGTTTCGGGTACAGCATCTGTGTATCGAATGATTGGACCACCATCGAATGTAAGTCCTATTACTTGTGCTTTGTATTCGATGTCTTCTTCTTCTTCATCGGGGTTGACCGAAATTGTGTTACTGTTTGTGTTAGTCTAGACATTCTGAGTAACGATACTGGGAACTTACGCTTGACTCATTGGGGGTCCCATGCTGTCATCAAAGTCCTTTCTTCGACGATGACTTCGGATTCGCTTCTTTGTGCAATCGTGGAATAGATGAAGAAATCCGGCAATCACAAGAACGGGTGTACCTAATGCAAGTGCCCATGGTCTGAACCGTCAGCGAGTGTAACATGATAGACGAGAAGAACTCACGGATGCTGTCTCCCACGAAGGGTATGTGCCAGTGCAAGAATGATACCAATCATTGCAATCAAAGAACCAACTTGGATCATGGTCCAGGTAGACCAGTAGAGTGAGATGAGGTCTTCACCATCACAGAACTGCAACGCTAGAATGGAATACGCTTCCATGACAACGATGACTGTTGAGACAGAGACACATCCAAGACACATCATGACCGACTGCCGTATTCGTTTCGTTCGTGCTTTGGGATTATGAGCAAGCTTTTCCATAGCTGCTTGGCCACTGTCTTTGTTAGGTCAAAACATTCAAATGTCCCAGTAGACTTACCGGATATATGTCCATGAAGCAATAAACAAGACCAGTAAATTAGACACAAACATGGCCCAGTAAATAATATTGAACTGCCATCGTACCATATGAGAAGCAAAGTGAGCATACTTCACACATAGCTCCGGGTCAGGATCCTGTCGTCGAAATAATGAAGCCATTGTGTTTGTAGGGATGAAGAAATTATGGAGGGAGACGACATCCTTATACTTGTGCACAGCCCTGAATCATTACAGCCATGACTTTGTGATATGGAGTACAGACCCGCTATCTCTGAATCTATTCAGTATGACGCGCAATTCCCTTCTTGGTGTTCCTTGCCAAGATGCCCAAGAACGGCGATCCCTTGTTGAGCCTCTAGTCACTTGTGAGTAAGATCCCGTCTTGGCCTGAATAGGGGAAGTTGGGAAACATTCAGGCTTAGACACGAGGTGGATTAGACTTTTTAATTGGACCGTTTGGATCTCAGATTTGTGTTACAGTCGAGATCGGGCACCTATCTACAAGGTACTCCCTGCTGAGCTTAGTTTGCGACATTCTTTTTGCTTGTTGCCAAGGGCGAGGCGATATTACAACGGGTCATCGAGGCTGTGAGCACGCTTATTGAGTGGATACTCGTCCCGTGCCAAGTCGGGCTTGTCCCCCGTCATGCCTCCGGAGCCGTAATCTTGAGGGGAGATGTTTGGCGAGAAGTCTGTGTCAGAGTCTGGGGTTTTAGATCCTTGTCATATAACTGCCTGATAACAACCCAACCGTTCGGTTGAGCCTAGTAATTAAACTATTCATTACCCTTGCGTATGCATTGCTTTTTGCAAAATTTTAGCATGTGAAGGAACAGAGCGACCGTGAAACATTGTGCAATCATTGTCATGTTTTGTGTCACAAACATTTCCTTGATTTGCTGATCTGGCCAAGTAAGCCTTTCCCGCCCGCAAGTGTGGATCACGGCACTTGACCACAGGGGAATCTACATTTCAGCTATCTAGATCTAGCCTTGAAATGACATTCCGTGAGTGGTTGGTTGAATGATCGGCACTCTTGATCTACTCTCCTCTTCATCTCTCCTCATTCTGTTCACACATTGGCAACTGCAATAATTATCGCCAAGTTTTTAGCGGAATATCCGTAGGCTACTTACATGTACAACGTAGCCGCGTAATCGGAGTCCGAAATGGAAGCATGAGGCTTGCTGCAGTTTCATGTCCTCGTGGATAATAACTGTAAAACCAACCTTATCAATTGTGTAACTAACGGTTGGTGATACGCAGGTATGTGAATAGTGTTTAGACTTGGCGTGCTTATCAAGATCGTCGTCGTCGTGACGAGTCAGCAATGTCGATCCTTTTAGTGAATGGTAGCTGAGTGGGAGAATTTCTTGACTCATTGACGCGTATGAGACATTGATAAAGGGAATGATTAAGCTTATCTGATGTTATCGACGCACGTCATTGTACTGAAAAGTTCCGATGATCCACGATGTCTGGAGGTTACAGATCTACACTGTGGAGATATGAATTAGAGCGGAGGTTACAGCCATGATTAGGGAGCGGAAGTTACGTGAGCCGCAGTGGTGCTGACGTATGATTGTACAAACTCGGCGCAGCTGGTGATGAGTCGGGTATCTGTAACGATAAGCAGGATCTCGACGTGATACAATGCGCGAGCCCAGCATCACCATACGGGCTATGCTGGGATTGCTGAATTGGGAAATATGTCCAGATCTGGATGTAACCAATTGATCATTGGTCAACCTTGTTGTAAGCTTAAATCGGGGAAACATTGAGGAAGGAGCACCTGCCAAGAACGTACCCGCGGGTAGGTCAACTGAACCATGATCTTCATTGTTTGATGGATGAAGCAATTTGAGGGTCCTAGGTGGCTTGGCTGTGGGGATAATACTGGAATACCCTAGTGATCTGCCAACAAGGTTGGTGGATGTCATTTGTAGAGATTCAGGAAAGATTAAGCCAAGACGAATACTGACAAAAGATCTTTACTAAGAGGTATTGTTGGGTGATCGTCGAAACTGATTGTTTGATCGGATTGCTGTCCGAAGGTCGGATAAGAGTTCGGAAACACGGTTGGGTTTGTTGAGCCGATTGGTTACTACAAAGATACTCTCGATTGGGTAGATGGACTACTTGGGTAGGGTCTAGAGACCGGCCCCCCTTAGCCT
>NJCR01001425.1:0-14794 GCA_002234235.1 Fusarium hostae
TATATTAAGTTTAATATTTATAGAGTTATAAAGTATTATATTAAGTAATTATAAAGTATTATATCTTATAATAGTAAATAAAATAAATTAAGTATAATTAAGTAAAAAAGTTTAAATTAATAGCTAATAAGCTAAGTTCTATAAAAATATTAATAAATATAATTTATATATTTATAAATAGAAATAATAATTAATAAGGTTATTATAAAATTAGTGGTGATTTAGGTTAAATTAATATTAATTGCAATGGATTATTTATAATTATAAAGGCTTAGTGCTGATCTGGTTTGATGGGGGGTGTAATAATTAGAAGAAAATATAGGATATATATAATAAGGCTACTGAGGTTATAACACTTTATTATATATAAAAATAGAATTTTAAGATAAATATACAATAAAGATAAAGTTTAAGAATTTTATTAAAGTTAAAATTAAAGGAATTATATTAAGTTTTATATAAATTAATTAATAAAAGTTAAATTAATTTAAAGTTATAATTAACTTAATTAATTAAATACATATAGTGGGGCATATAATTAATTAACCTTATGTATAAGAATACATAAAGTGAAATCAGTAAAAAGTCAGTAGTTTAAACTGGGGTTATATAAGATATATTACTTAATTTATAAGATAAGTATAAGAGAGACAGCTAGCATTAAGGTATTAAGGCAGTAAAGCGAGATACTTAAAGGGATATAAAGCTTAATTTAAGGTCTATTTTAATTTAATTTCTATATAAAATACTATAGATTTTAGAATGAAACAGGGAGTATATTAAGTAGCTTCCAGTGCCTTATTCCTTATTCGCTACGAACAGGGCCCTTATTTTTGCCCAATGGCCTTAGAGCTACAGTTCCCGTATCGTCTATGTACTGATCTATACCATTGCATTGGGAGATTCGACCAGGTATATTTGAAAGCCAACGTGGTAATGGATCTCGTGTGTATCCCACGGGATATGGATAATGCTGAGCAAGTTCACTACTGGCTTGCCTCCTTTGCGATAGTTGATTAGGCTTATCTGTCTTTCTCGTCTCTCCTGTATGTTTTTCTTAAGGCCGTGTCAGGTATAATTATCCACAAATAGTCTTCACAGATCAGCAGAGGAAGTGGATAATTAGGGCTTGGCCATATTATTAGGCAAAGCCGCCTACTAAGGTAATCAATTTAAACGCACGTAATAGGGCACCTTTCGGCTTTGTCTCTCTACAATGAGGCCAACTCTAAGTTCTATGTGGTCTCATATACGGTAAAATCAGTGCTAACGCGCAATTGGCCAGTCCTGAAATACCATTACGCCATTAGTCAATGACTCGAAGCCTTTAATACAAGGCCGCTATAAGCCTACTAAAGAGATTATTTACACGAGTCAGTCTGTGAGCCAATCAGAGCCTGCTATCCAGAACTGTAGGCAATGAAATAGGTTACCTTCCGCTTAAGTAGCCCCACCCAAAGCGTATTCATAAAATCCCCCCTGTAAAGATTGAAATAAACCGCCTAAAGAAAAGAAAATAGCCTCTTTAGACCCTGGAGATAGCTTTAAACCGAAAGGCCGTAGCAAGAAGTGGCCTCACAGGAGGAAGATGCATAAAGAGAAGACGTGGCCCAGCAAGATAAAGTGCCGCATCAAGATGTTGATCAGCAAAAAGAAGTGGTATGGCGACAGCCATGACAAGGCTTAGAACTGTTTTGTCTACCATAGGATCACAGATTGCTGTCAGCATCAGGGTCTCGGTAGAAGCGTTGGGAAAGAGAAGGCCATCCGGAAGTGGCTGATCTACCTCAGTAACTTGGTTCCTAGCCTGATATGACGTGTTCTCGTCAGGTTGTGCGTGCATGGGTTTGCATGGCCACAAATCAAGATATGCATCCATTGGCTCCCGAGATGATCCTACTGGTTGCTGACAACCTGGTGGGCTCTGGCTGTTGAGGGCAAAGGGAGTCGCATCGTCTGATACCAAATGGGAGAGCTCTGCAACCGCTCTGCGATAGGATTCTGGGCTACGCATAGAGGGGTAATCGCCATGTAATTGGGGTGTACTCTGTCAATATGTAATCCCGGAGAATGCTTTCCAGTGGATGATATTGTGCTGTTAGTATCATTGCGCTGGCATGATGATGCTGTATCTCGTATCCCTTCTTGTGTATTAAGTCCATCGTAGTCTTCGAATGAAAGCTGAATAGGAGATCCAGGAAATGATGCTGGAGGCGAGTTATATAACGGCTCGGTATACTCGAGAAATCGTCTCATTGCAAAGTCAGTTTCTGTCCCATACCATTAAGAACCTTTACACCCTGCCACACTGGCCAGCTCGGCACGGTCGTTATTCAAAGATTGCAGCCTTGATCTGATGTCTTTGAATCCCTCTTTAAAATCTGTTTCGAACCTTTCGGTGCGTTCATTTAATGATGTGATGGTAGAACTTGAAGAGCATGAAAATTAGAAAAAGGCCTCTATCATTCCTTCACATTATGTACACTTACAATGTTACCGCATTCAGTGCCATATCCAAAGACACTTTGTATGTCGTAATCGTGTCCCTGAAGAGTTGAATTTTCTTGTCTTTGAACACCCAGGCCATTTGCCTCCAGACTCGAACTTTGACGGTCCCATCTCTTGAGGTCTGAGTGAATCCCTGCAACAAGGTCGTGAACTCGTCAAATATGTGTAAGCAGTTCTCCAAGGGCGCTTTGAGGCTGACACAGATGTCGGGGTTACTAGATAACTTATCCTGGACATTTGTGATATGGGCGAGAATCTCATACAAGGCCCTTAAATCGGTGGAGAGCGCAGTGATGTCCTTGGGGGCATTTTGCAGGCTGTCAATAAATTCATACAGTCGCTTAGAGCCATGTAGCAGTGCGCCTACAATGCCGACGACACTCGCTGTCACAGAAAGCGGATCAGACATTGCAGAAATGTTTGCTTAGGAAGAAAATGCTGGGGGAAGATTTCGTTACCGTTTGTTATTTCTTTATTGATCCTCAGATATCGATTAGTAGGTATTTAACCTACTAGAGTAATATGCAAAATGACTTCTAATGGTTCTGCTTCCAATTGGCTGTTGGCCATAAACGTCTCGCAGTCTGCCTTGTTGGGGCCTAATATGCGGCCAGGGAGCCTCGCCGAGAGCCTTGTTGGGTCTTTATGCATAAACGACTTATTACAAGAATATCGTAATGTTACGAATGATTCCCCTCATTTTGTTGCCAGAATTGTCAAACCTCCACAAAATGGAAGTGACTGGCCTCGCCGTTGGAGTTGTCGGACTCGCGGGTCTTTTCAGCGTTTGTTTAGACTCACTTTCCAGATTTCAGTCTTACCGCGAGTCCAACACCGAAACCCATGTGCTGGATACGCGTTTCCGGGCGGCTAGAACTCGATTTGCGCAGTGGGGTGTTAGCGTTGGCCTCTTACATGGACGACTACAGCCAGATCACCATCGAGGACTCGATAACAAAGAGACGGCGACAGTGATCGAGGAAATTCTTCACATTATCGCAAAGACAATTTGCGATGAGGCAACTCTTTACAGAACTCGCACCGGGCACCGGTTCCAGAATGGACAACTGGGAGGTCCTGCACAGTCAAGAAGCAAGCGGTTGAAATGGGCCCTTGGGGGTAAAGAAAATCGTAACGAGTAGGTGGAAATCTTGGAGAAACTGGTACAGCAATTGTATAATTTGGTTTCACCAGAGAACAAAGGGGAGCACCACGAAAAGCTCAAGACCGCAGCATGGGCAGATGATATTCGCCAGATGCTGAACAAGTTCGAGGAAGGGATGAAATGTGAGCATTGTCACCTCAAACCGTTAAGTATGATTCAGCTAACAGAAATAAGCTGAAATGCAGTGCGATATATATTCATGGCTCGGCAAGTCACCTCCAAACGACAAATACGAAGATTCATTGAGGTAACGACTTGACACAACGTGCGAATGGATACTCAATCGACCTGCCTTTAACTCATGGCTTCCATCTCGTCTGAGCCTGCTCTGGATAAATGGACCTGCAGGATTTAGAAAGACCGTTTTGTGTGCTCATATCGTTCACCATTTATCCGAGGCCCTAGATACACCCATGGCACATTCGACACGGTGCTGACTTGAGTATCACTGATTCTCGGGGATTGACATGCCTTCATGTAGCAGTCGCCCTTGGTTTTGAAGATATTGTTAGGATCTTAGTGGAGTCGAAAGTTCACTTGTCACCACAGGATCATAGAGGCATTACACCATTACATCTTGCCTCAAGAGGTGACCACGTTAAGTGTTGCCAGTATCTAATTAGACAAGGAGCAGATATGAACATTAAAAATAACTGGGGTGGCAGTGTTGCGCACGACGCATGTTGCCAGGCTGGCAGGGCTGAGCTACTAAGGTTCATCCTTCAAAATGGGCCTGACACTTTAGCAACAGATCACCATAGAGTGATAGGCTCACCACTTCTCGATCTAAGTCGCACTGGCGATGTTGACACGGCCAAGGTTCTTTTTGAGCATGGGGCTGTTTCTTCCTTGGTTGTTCCCAACTATAGTGGGGAGCTGCCGCTTCATCTCGCGGCATCAGAAGGTCATACTAAACTTGTGAAGCTGTTCCTAGAGCGTGGTGCAGAAAAGACACTGTCCATTCCGACTACGGATGGCAGCACGGCACTCCATTTTGCCTGTTGTGTGGCAGGGCGCGATAACATCATTAGCCTTCTTCTTCGGCCAGGAGTTGAAGAATCGCTACTAATGGAAGACGAAGAGGGGGACACACCATTGCATGTGGCGTCTGGAGCAGGATATGTCAATTATGTCAAGTCGATACTTCAATACTCAGAACCAGGGCACCAACGTCTCCCGGAAATGAGAAACAGAAATCTCGAGACGCCTTTGTTTATTGCATCAAAACACGGGTATTCCGACGTCGTGAAGACACTACTAGAACATGGGGCAGGACCTACTCTTCATGTCTTCAACTCTTACAACTGTAGTCCATTATGGGCGGCATCATTCGAGGGCCATAGCGAAATTGTCAAAGAACTACTGTTACATGGAGCAGGACAGACCATTACAACTCCTAATACAGAAGGCGAAACACAATTACATATGGCCGCGACTTACAACCACGTCGAAGTATTGAAGCTCCTTCTGGAGGTCCCTGATGTCCCCATTAATCAGAAGACCACGTATGGATTCACGACTCTGTTCATCGTCTCACTAAATGGATATCGCGACATTGTAGAATTACTCCTCGCCGTGGATTCGATTAATAAAGACAGCGACAATTGGCTGGGACTGAGTCCTTTATTCTCAGCAGTGGCAAACGGACATCTGGAAGTTGCAAAACTCCTCCTCTCGAGAGGAACCTCTGTTCAACCCTGGGTCAGCATCGGCCGGGACTTGCTCTGGTGGGCTGAACGTTCAAACGTGACGGACTTGATACAACTATTGAAAGCGCGTGAAGACCTCACCTGTACCTCCAGTGGGTCATACCATCCTCTGCCTGGTCCATTCACCAATTTGGAGCCACTAAGCCAGTACGCGGCGACTGTAGCCTGTAAGCCCGGGATGTTCTGGTGTTATGTTTGTACCTTGAGCGTACGGGATGACCAAGAATTTCGTTGCGTCGAGTGCGACGATTCTTACATGTTTCTTTGCTCAGGCTGCTTTAGTCGAGGGTTTCAGCTGTGTCCGAGGTCGCATGTTCTGGTTCCATTGAAATCTGATGAATCGGACAGTTCAAGCAGTGCAGATGGTTCCGTAGATTCCCAAAATTCATAGTTTACAACTTTCCCGGAAAGTTAAGACCTCCGCTAGTCACTGAGCCAGCATAAGGCCCCCAGGAGTGTCAATACCTAATTAGCGCAAATATTTTCCCGAGCTATAAATGGACTAAGCTTGGAGAAATGCTTAAAGATCAGATGTTCGAGTAGTACCTGTATTCCAGTCAACCCATTCCTGAACTAATTCTCTAGTCAAGCGTTTATTGGCTCTCAAACAGCTTCGCTCCATCCACTGTCACGTGGACAGCCATAGGGATTATTAACACTGGCTAGACTGGTATCTGTAATGTTCTCACCAAGTTTGGCTTCACTGATTTGTCAACCTAACCCATCCTAGCATCTCCATCCTAAACTCTGGCTCCTCCTCTAAATTCCTCCCTCCAGAATTACCAATATCCATCCCTCTCAGAAACATCGTTGCTCTCGGGCCACCACTCGACACGAAATGTCTGCACATTCTGACATGGTTTATGGAGGTGATTTTGTCGACTCAGATGATGAATTTGAGGTCGAGGAAGTTTCCGAAGACCCCCAGCGTTACCTAGAGGGCCTTTACTACCCTATTTGCATCGGCGAAACCTTGGCCGACCAGTATCGAATTGAACACAAGCTAGGCCACGGAGGGTTCTCAACCGTCTGGATGGCATATGATATACTGGGGAAGAAAGATGTGGCACTAAAGATCATGACACCTGGAGAATCAAGTGAGCATGAATATAAGATGCAGACAGAGATTGCCAGAGATATTCAAGATGCCTCCCATCTTATACTCTATCAAAAGACATTTCTCCTCCCTGGATCTCACGGCAACCACCGGGTTTTCGTCTTGCCCCTACAAGGTCCCAATCTTCGGGATCATCTCCGTCAGAAGCCAGTAGGGGTCCAAATGTCGGCTGCAAAGCAACTGTTACAAGCCATCAGCCATCTACATGATGGTGGAATTGTGCATAGAGGTTAGTCAACTTATCACAGCCCTCCCATATCATTATATATCGCTTCTCGGCAATGGCCAATCTAACTCAATACATAGACTTGAGTAGCGCAAATGTTATGTACAGTCTTCGACCCATCGACAACAGCAGCGTGGCTGAGAAGTACCGACACATAGGACGCCCGAAGAAAATGCGTCTGGATCCCGACCTGTGGAAGGCAGGTGAACTAGTCATGCCAATGAAAGCCCATGAAAGCTTGATTGGAGACGATGTATCTCTCGGCGACTTTGGACTAGCAATCAAATCAGGTACTCCAGTCTCACAAAAGCTGCAATCACCTGCCATTTATTGCGCCCCCGAGAGAGTCCATGACCAAGACCCGACCTTCGCCACTGATATGTGGAGTTACATGTGTATTTTTGCCGAGCTATATATGGGCTATGCCCTCTTTTATGGCTCGGGAAACTCTTCAATAGTGTCTTGTATGGCTCACACTTTGGGCCCCCTCCCTACTACATGGAAGGGAACTTATAAGGCAGGGGGGGCCGACAATGATTGGTGGTACGATCAAGGATCTCAGCTAGATCCTTCGGCATCACTCGAAGCCAAGGTAGCACGGCTACGACCAGATATTGATGCAGTGGAGCGAGAGATTGTGCTTTCCGTGTTGCGGAAAGGGCTTTCATATCAGCCCCAGGATCGCCTAACTGCGAGTCAGTTGCTAGAGGATGTTTCTTTCAAGGCGCTTATGGAGATTTACGGAGTACAGAGCCCTACCTATTAGCAGTTGAGATTATAAAAAGGCATTGACCACAATCTGTGTTGTTTAATATCTGCTCTACCTACTTAATATAGCTGGTTGTTACTTGGATGTTGGTTAGGCACAGGGCAACTCTGCCCTTTCTGCTCCATGGAATTTGTTACCGTTTCGCCGTTATCTTTTAGCGCTTTGATCCCTGTTTAGAACCCCCTGGTAAGGTCGATGTGTGTTAAGGGCAAATGTGTATCTAGAATCAACAACCAAACTCGGGGATTACCTACTTGGGTAATAACCAGTAGGTCAGTCAAAGGGCCACTATTGTTTCAACCCAGTCACCCAAGGCAGAGCCAACAACATGCCGATGCCCCATAGATCGTTACTTTCGTATTGATGGGACCCTCAGTGGCCACCCTGATTCTAGCAAGGCGCGTAACAGTCCACCAACTTCCTGTTGCTTCGTTGCCATTGACCTTGGCCTACCAGTCTGCATCACTGCGGCGTCAGCCGGATGGCATCACCCCCCATCCCCCTTTAGCATCATGGCCCAACACATAAGCCGGGCCAACGCTTCCATGTAACCGCCAAGCTACCATATGAGAAAGGCCCGAGTCCTATTATTAGGGTGCATCTAGCACGGAATCTATGACGTGGCAAAGCCAGCCTGTGCAGCCAGCTTTGGTTTATAAAGGCTAGATATTTAAAATAGCTAAAGCCTAGAGAAATATAACATATAAACTAAAAAGGCCTAGAGTATAGCAACTACAAAACTTACATATTATTATTGTTATACAGACAGGAAAGACCACTCACTTACCGGCATGGGCATCTGAGGCTTTCGAGAGAGTAATGACATGCTTGTAAAAAGCATCGCGGCTTGTTTAAGATGGGAGGTTTGACGTATAGCAAAGCGCATATTGCTGATACATAGTAACGCACAAACTATCATACATAAACCATTCGACAAGCGACTCAGTGATCAATGCTGCAAATGTATCACGCGGCGGTGACTTGCATGAAGCTCTTGATCTCATTGGCTAACCCTTCAATTTTCAACCTCTTAGCGTTGCAGCTCAAGTGGGCTTACTCTATCTCAGCCTCCCCCGCCGTAAGCATGAGAATAAGGAAATAACGCGCTGTAACATCAGAGCTTGAATCTTCGTTTAACTTCCTTGACTTCCTTGACGGGAGTAAAAGGTCATAATGGAGCCAGTAGGGCTGGCAGTTGGCCTTGTCGGCCTCTTCAGCACCTGCATGGACGCTGTGCAGAGGATTGACTCGTACAGAACAGCTGGTCGCGACTCACGACAGCTTGACGCTCAGCTCAATGCGACTATGCATCTGTTCGAGCGATGGGGTGATGGTGTTGGTATCAGCAAGGGGAAACTTTCGGATAATCATCACCCAGATCTCGATAACCCGCGCACGTATGCAGTGGTGCAAGGTTTATTGAACAGCATCAAGGATTTCTCAGCGACATCAAATGAACCATCAAGCCCCAAGGGTCTTCAGAAGACTCCTTCCTTTCCTATGTCAGGCGACCTATCTTCACATGGCTCTAAGATCTCAAGGTGGCAGAAGACAACATGGGCACTGCGTGGCAAGCTGAAGCAGACAAATCATGTCCAAGCATTTGCGAGTCTCGTATCAGATCTCTATAACGTTGTCTCTCCTGATACTGCAAATTCTACGAGCCCCAGAGCCTTGACACGAAACCCAAGTCTCAAAGATTTATCGATAAGTTCAGCCGAGCAACCATATGCTGTAGAGATCCGGGAGCTACTACAGAAGATTGAGGACGAGATGGAAGGTAAATGCTTCTTATTGCACACTTACTGCGTATGACTGACATCGACTAGCTGAGAAAATACGAGACTTACACCTATGGCTTGGTGCTCCGCCGCCAAATGATGTGTTCAGCGACTCTAAAGACAAACGTGTTGGAGAAACATGCGAATGGATTCTCCATCGCGATGAGTTCATCAAGTGGCACACGCAATCTTCTTCAAGTCAACTGCTCTGGATTAAAGGTCCAGCAGGGTTTGGGAAAACGGTCCTCTGTGCCAAAATCGTCCAAGAGCTCGAGAGAACAGCACAGGGACCTGTCGCATACTTCTTCTTGTCATCTAGATATGAAGGCCGTGATGATCCTTTCTCGACAATTCGAGCATGGTTGACCATGTTGATGCAACGGAACTCGACTGTTCGTGATATCGTGGCAAGAGTACGTCTATCACAGCATGAGCCACTGGCAACTCAGACGACTATCCTGCGAGCTTTCCGAGAAGTCACTATGGGTGTTCCGGGTTGTACTCTTATCCTGGATGGCTTGGATGAGTGCGCAGGGATGACCAGTACAGACACAAAGTCCGTCCCGCATTTCCTCCAGGAATTGCATAGAGCCATCTCCAATACCACAACCAACATTCTCATTTCAAGTCGTGGCGACCCCATTATACAGCAAGGCCTTTCCGAGTTCACTGGATATACCGAATACACCATCGCTCCAGAGGACGTCGGACCTGACCTTATGGCATACTCATCTGAACTTGTTAAAGCCAAGTTACCCAATAAGGACGAACCTACACGAGCGTCTATTGCACAGAAAATGAAAGACAGGAGTGAAGGTCAGTTCCAGTGGGTAAAGCTTCAAGAAGGATCTCTGAGGAAGGGACGAAGCAGGAAACAACTCGAACGAGAGATAGATGAAACTCCATCTGGGCTTGACAGTCTCTACGATCGAGAATGGAACAGAATCAACGCAATGGGAGACTCCGATAAAGAAAGGGCTCTGTCACTACTGCGATGGACAGCCTTTGCACTGAGGCCTTTGACAGTGTATGAGATCACTGAAGCCGTACTCCTGACAGAAGATATGGATGAGTTGCCTATGGACGAAATGCCGGATTGCGTCGACCAAGATTTCGTCGATAGTATGATCCTGGAGCTCTGTGGATCACTCATTGAAGTTCGACATGTTTCACCTTCTGATAGTACCGAAAGTCCTGAACGCATTCAAGCCTCGGAAGAGGACTCTGTCGGCTTATAGGAAGTCCACCTGTCACATTTCTCCGTCAAGGAGTACCTCCTCCTCAAGACCTTTCCTGGCACCGCTACCTTACTGTCGAATGAGAAGCTTCGTGTCACTAATGAAAGCTTCCATAATGCCACTCTCGCGAAACACTGTCTTCGTTTCGTGAGCTTCCCTGGGGCTTGGGAGAGCTTAAAGACGAACGATAACGGGAAGCCAACGATTCACTTCATGTTCTATGCTGTTAATAAGTGGTTTCAGCATTGCCGAGACGTTAAGACAATCGATTCCGACTTACAGCAGGCAATCAATGCCTTCCTCGATGATCGAAATCAGAATTGGCCCTTTGTGAGAGAGTTTATGGAGACCAAGATCTTAGGTGATGAGCCACATGTTCAGGAAAGATCGATAAGCCCTTTCGTATTTGCAGTCTGTAGTGGACTTATAGACACTGTGGCGCATCTTATACAAGAAGGGAACTTCGACATGAATGATCGATCATTTGGCAATTCAACTCCTCTATTCTGGGCTTGCGTCACTGAAAGCAAAGATGTTGTGCAAATCCTCCTTGATAATGGCGCAGACATCAATGCAATATGCCACGAAGGTCTACCACTGCATATCAGTGCGGAAGATGAGGACAATGGCATAACTGAAATCCTTTTAGCAAAAGGCGCAGATGTCTCAGTGGTCGATGATGAGGGACACACAGCACTCAACGTAGCGTCGACGAGTGGCAATGTCAAGGCAGCTCAACAACTTCTCAACGGAGGAGCTGATGTTTCGAATGCAACGGCATATGGGTTTACACCACTCTCGATGGATTCTAGCATTGGAAACGTCGACTTGGTGAGGCTTCTTATTGAAAGGGGTGCTGATGTAAATCAGGTAGCAGCCAATGGCCACGCGCCCCTTATGCTCGCTGTTTGGTATGACTACTCAGAAATCGTCGAGTTACTTATAGACAAAGGTGCAGAACTCACTGGGGATTTAACTCCAAGATCATATGTTCTCATTACTTGAAGTAGCGGCTGGTCGTGGACATCTCAACGCGGCAAAAGCTCTAATCAGCAAGGGTGTTGCACCAATAGAACCCCAACCGTTATTTCTGGCTGCCTCTTATGGCCATTACAATGGGTTCATAAGCAATGTCGACGAAGAATCGGATATCACATCACCTGATTTCCCTCGCTCAGGCTATCACAACGTACTAAAACTGCTGCTCCAAAGCGGCGCTGATGTGAACACCAGTGATGTGGACGGATTTACGCCACTCTACCTTGCTTCATACGGTGATTTTGTCGATATAGTGGAGAGACTAATCCAGAGAGGCGCTGGCTTGGATGTTAAATCAGTTGGTGGAGAGACACCGCTTCATTGTTCCTCGGCGAGGGGGCATTTACAAGTAACGCAGATCCTCCTTCGACAAGGAGCTGACGTCGCCTCTAAAGACAATTCTGGTCGTACTCCTTTACATCATGCCTGCAGGTCAGAACATCTTGAAGTCCTCGAACTTATTATAGGTGCATCAGGATCGTTCTACGAGGCTGATCGCTGGGGTTCAACGCCTTTATCCATTGCAGCAAGATTTGGTCGCGTTGACATCGTCAAGGCCCTTGTTGGTACAGACGCTGTAGATGTCGAATCTAGCGACAGGTTCGGTAGGACAACGGCCTGGTGGGCGAAAAGTCGCGGTCACGATGCAGTTGCAAGCCTACTAGCTGAAACAAATGGTCATCGAGATCGGGGAACTGACGCGGAGGAGGCTGCACAAGAAGATGGGATTGAAGAGAAGGGACCTCACTGCGACATATGCTGGTTGTATATCTCTGACCCAGGGTATATGCATTGTGGAATCTGTGACGGCGGGGACTTTGATGTATGTTCAGCTTGTTTGAAAGTTGGTGGGCATTGCTTTGACGAGTCACACGAGTTGGTTCCAGGAGGAACTGAAGCGGAGAATTAAGTAATATCATGGAAACAAACCTGCTTTTATTTGAGATCCTATCAGAGTTACTATGCAGAGCGATGTAGTTATAAGATACAGAATATACTGCCTGTAGATCATTCGGGTCCTGAACTCTTCTTTCTAAAAACTAAATACTTGCATTTACGAGAGCAATGGCTGACTACAACGTTTCCTCATTTGCAAATCATTAATGCAAACTAGGTCTGGCCTTGCCTACCGACAGGAACTCACTTTCGGCTTCACATGTCCTCTGAAGACATTAACAGTGGTTGAAATGCGACTTTTGTTGGTCCTGTACCTTGGTCGCTGTGGAGACTTCGACATGCCATTATTGCAGGAAGAGAATAGAATTACAAGGGTACAGAGATGAAATGGTCTAGAAATACTGATGCTGTAGGTTTCTTTTCTAAATACTGGCTCGTAACTCGGTTACCCAAGGTAATCCATCTGTTCGAGCGTGGCACAGTCGAGAAGGCCTCGCTGATTCCATGCTCATTTACTGAGACTTGATACTTTCTCTTCAAATGGCCGGGCATTCAGGTCAATCATATCAATTTCCATGTAACCAACATGCAGAAAAATGGCCATTGAATGCAATTGACTAACTCATTTATGGAAGCTGCTTTCATGGCTAGCATTGCCGTAGGCTTTATCAGCATCTTGGTTGAAGACACAGTTAATTCACCATGTGATAGTGAATCTTGTTGATCCATAAGTACGGGTTGGTGGACCTAATCTCATTAAAGTATCAGTACAACCTCCCAACTACTTCACAGCTTTTGCATTGCAGAATCATATACCGGACTTTTCACCAAGTTATCAAGATGAAACTGAGTACGACTATAACTCCCTTGCGTAGTGAAGTTAACGAGTACTGATCTATGAGCTATAGTTTCGTCCCTCTTCGCCACCTTGCTCGTCGGTAGCATGGCTAGCGCCAAATACACCGTCGAGATCCCAGAAGATGCTGTCTGGGTCACCAACTGGGATGAATTGCACGCTGCCCCCAGATTTGAAGGAGTTCTTCTCCCCAAGTACGGAGGTTTCGTTATTGAAGTTGACGAAAAGATCGTCCTGGCAACAGATGAACAAATGGCCAAGGAAGTGTTCGACTTGCTCACGGACTTGGAGAAGAATGACCCGGAACCTGAAGGCGAACAGCAAACTCCTAATAAGAGAGATGCAGAGGTTCGAGGTCTTAGAAATAAATGTTCTCATCCTCCTTGCTTTGGTCCGGGGCTTTGCTCTCAATACTCGCATTGTCATGTGTGTTCTGGACTCACTGGCGTGGTTTTCAAGAGAGGCAGGTGCATTTGAACATGACATCTACTTGGTAGGAAGTCAGCAGGCCACCAAAGACTTGTGACTTTATGGCTGCAAAAAGAACCATTCTTGGGGCTGTTTGATGGGAATAGATAGATTCAGGATTTTCAACAAGGGAACTTTTGAGAATGGTTCACGCTAATAAAAGCATTACATTATTAGATCGTGCCATGTTCTTCCAGTTGTTGGTTAGGTGACTGTTGGTTGATCCCATAGCAAGGATTAGATGACAATTATCACATGTCGACCTGAATGATGCTGCATGGCCCTTGTTAAAATCGCCTTGTGGGGTAAGTCTTATCAATCATATCTCTGGCTCAAGTTAAAGACGGCCGTTCCCTTCCATCTTCTTTCTTTACAGTAGAATTTCTACAAACCATGTCTCAACCCAACACGGAGATAAACAAGCCAACCGTGCCAGAAGCAACATGTGGCTGCAGCGAAGGCATCGCATACGAAGATCTCTCACCAGAGCAAAAAGAAATAAGCGACATTCTACGCAACATGGATCGCGACCCTGATCTAATGGGCCTAGCAGACCTCGGCAAAGACGGAGTTTTCCGATTTCTCGACGCTGATCGCAACATTCACTATGCCGTCCCTCTACGACCTGCACTCATCAAAGCTCTTATCGATCGCCTACCTTATGACCCAGACGTCGAGAAGTTCTGGCGTGGAGTCGATGGAACGAAAGTCCCTAAAGAACAGTGGTACAATCCTCCAGAGGATATACTTCCTCCACCTTTAACGGACGAGGAGAGGAGGGAGGAGAGGGAAATTGTGGAGAGGAATAAAGACAAGTTTGATAAGATTCGGGAGGATCTAAAGAATGGGATCCATCGGGAGCGTCTTGTATTTATAGAATCGGATAATAAGCTCGAGTAGATCTGGTATCTCACCATTCAAGCATTCAATTGAGCTGTATCCGTACTATGGTAGGGGGCATAAGTAGGGGCCATTGCATTAGAAAAAGTGGCCCTTTTACCTATCTCTTTAGCTGTCATAAG